>CAUYRH010123384.1:0-73696 GCA_963574655.1 Perodicticus potto
TCACATAGTAAATGAGAAAATATCATGAATGTTATATTAATCAGGTTGATAAAAATATCTCCAATTGTATGTGAAGCCCACACACTGTACTCCTTGACTGAATTATTGTACACAGCTATGACTCAATTAAAAAAAAAAAAAGAAGACTCGGTGACAGAAGTGTGGAGAGAAGTGTTAGGGAGCGATTGGATTTCAAGAGTGGTGGTCACCAGTGTCCTAGCCGCTGTTCTGTCAGGAAGGATGAGGTGCCAACAAAAGCCCTTGTATTAGCTTGCTCTCTGAGGTGCCTGAGGAGTGGGGTGACCTAACTTCTGCTTCATCACTCACCCAGGGTGAGTAACTTATCTCTCTGGACCTTGGTTCCCACATCCGCACACTTACAGCGATAATCCTAGCCAGCCGTAAGCATTGGGACAGTTATGAAATGCTCCCAGAGCACTAGGTAAGAAGTCACTTCCCTGAGCTCTTCAAATCTGCCGGGGTGGGGGGGGGGGCACCTGACTGCCCCAGGCTTCCTCTCTGGGTGTGTAGAGGGAGGGATGCCCCAGGGCCCTCTCCCAGAACCATGGCCTGCAACCCTCATCCATTCCAACTGGTTGAACCCGTGGTATTATATATGGGCTGTTAAATATTTTGACTACCACCCCTGCTAATAATACCTTCCCTGCCTACCTGACAGCAACCTGGTAAGGATCAAATGAAATAACAGATGTGAAAGGCCTTTGCAAAGGCTCCAAGTGCTGTCATATATTGGGTAAAATATTGTTTTAACATCAAAATGCAAAAGTAGTGCTGCAGAGAGACACGGTCACAGAGGGCATGGACACAGAGCTGTGATGGATTACAGTGCTGGAGATAGAGGTGGGGGTGGCGTGGGGAACAACAAAGCAGAGAAGGGGGGAGGAGTGGAGAGGCAGAAATCAGCCAGACTGATTGTGCGGCCTCCATGCCCAAGTCACCATGATGTGTGTGCAGGACAGGAGTCTCTGGATCTGCTCTGCCCTGCCCCAAACCCAGAAGGTGAATCTAGCTCAGACCACATGCTGGGCTTTTCTTTTTGGACCAGACTTTTCTTTCCTTCTTTCTCTTTTTTTTTTTTCTTTCTCTTTTTTTTTTTTTTTTTTTTTTTGGTGTGTGTGTGTGTGTGTGTGTGTGTGTGTGTGTGTGTGTGTGTGTGTGTGTGTAGAGGGAGAAGCATGGAATGTGAATACTTACGCATATGTTCTTGTTCAGGCAGCTTAATATGGCTTGTGTCACTGGTTTAAAAAAAAAAAAAAGTCCCATGACAGCAGGAACCCCAATGATGTGAGATTTGTGACACCTCTAGAGGTCTGACACTCACAGTGCCAAGCCTCACATGGGGAGTCTGAGGAGGTCTTCCTATACTATCAACCCCAGTAATCCTCTACTCTCCCTAGGACATCTACCATCTACACATGTGCTCATGATCACTCTGCAAATTCGGTAACATTATTTCTTTTTTACAGTTGAGGAAACTGAGGCCCAAAGAAGTTAAATAGTTTTCCAGAGATACATGGAGCAAGGCCATGCTCCAGAATATCTTCAGGATGAAAGAGAAATTCCCTGACATGGCATACCAGGCTCTTCAAAACTTGGGCTGGGCATCTAGCTGAGGGGCTACAAACTGAAGTGCTCATAGGAGCTGGGTAGGTCAGTTAAGTGAATTAGAGAAACAGGTGAGGGCTGGGGAGAGAGGGCTGGTGGTGAGGGTTGCAGCAAGCTGATGAACCATATCCATGGGAAGGAGGTAGCAGCTTCTCAGCTCCCAGCAAAGATGGCCCTGGAGGAACTCAAGCCTAGGTTGCTTCAGATTATCTTCTGGTTTTTCAAGAAAACCCAAAAGTCCAGAATGTTTTGTGAAATCACTCAACTTTTAAATGTTGGGGCAATTTAAATGTGTGTGTGTGTAGTGTGCACAGTATAAGCCAAACCACTGAGGTTTGCAGGTTGAATGTGGAGGGTGGGCTGCCATTTTTTGAGCTCTGTTTTGAGCAATCTAGTCTGTTTGTTATTCCCTAAACGTTGTTCGGGTCTCAGGATATTTGCCCAAGCTCTTCCCTCCACCTGGAATGCCATTTCCTCTCTCTCCTAATCTTGTCCCTTTGACAAATCCCTACTTATCTTTCAAGACTCGGTCAACTGTCCACTTCTTTCTGTGACTGGCAGTGACTCCTCCTGCATCCCCACCCCGACTCCAGGCAGAATCGACATCGCCCTTGTCTCCTGGGGTCAGCACAGCAGAAGAGGGGAAGACCTGCGCTGGTCATGGGCTCACACTCGGATAAGCTGCCTGGTTTAAACCTTGGCTCCACCCCTGGTCAAGTACAAGACCTATCAGTACTTCCACTTTCGTATTTGTAAAATAGAAATTAAAATAGTGCCTACCTCATAGGATTATGGTGAATGAGCACATAGAGTGTACCTTCTGTAGTGTTCACTAGATAGCCAAACACTTCCTTGTGTATTATTAGTCATTTAAAAAATTCCATGAAGGCCGAGCACCATGGCTCATGCCTGTAATCCTAACACTCTGGGAGGCTGAGGCAGGTGGATCACCTGAGCTCAGGAGTTGGAGACCAGCCTAAGCAAGAGCGAGACCCTGTGTCTACTAAAAACAGAAAAACTAGCCAGGCATCTTGGTTTACACCCATAGTCCCAGCTACTCGGGAGGCTGAGGCAGGAGGATTGCTTGAGCCCAGGAGTTTGAGGTTGCTGCTGTGAGCTATGATGATGCCATGGCACTCTACCCAGGCTGACAGAGCGAGACACTGTCTCAAAAGAAAAAAAAATCCATCAACATTTATTGAGCTCCTACTTTTTTATGCCAGGCCAGGTGGGGCCAGGGGTACCTTAATTTCTGTGCATTTTGTTTCCATTGAGAAAGACTACAGCCAGAGTAACCTTCCTGGCCTCTCTCCCTGCTCTTCCTTGGAAAGAAGAAGCAATTTATTTGATAGTGAATCTGAAAACAAGATCTGAACAAGAGAAGCTCAACCATCTTTCTCCCTTTCTCTCTAGGAGCCAATCTGCCCGTGGGACACCTGTACTCAGGTTGCTTCCTTAGGTGAAGCACCACCACCCCCACCCCGGCCTACAGCGCTCAGGCTCTGCCAGGTGGTGGGAAAACGTTCGTAAACCCACTGTGGCTGTGCACTCAGGCATCGTCTTCCACCCCAAGGTGATGAAAGATAAAGCTGATTTTTCTCTCTGTCTGTGTGACTCCTGTGTCCATCTCTCAGTAGGCCCTGAAATCGCGTTGAGAGGAGGAATGTTATTCTCTGGTTCCTCCAACCAAATCCCTGGCACTGGGGACACAGACGTGAATGAGAAACAACCTCAGCTCCGGAGTACTCGCGGTCGAGTTTCTGTCTGGATCCTTGGAGGGGCCTGAGTTCCCTGAGACAATCTAGTGTGTACAAGGCAAAGTGCACAGGACAGACAGATTTCTTTGAATCCTTGTTCTGTCACTTTGCTAACTGCACAAGATTTAGGGGCGTTATTCTGTTTTGTCCTCTGTCATGTGAAGCTGTTGCAAGGGTCAGAACCTATTACAAAGGAGGGCCACCTTATATAGTCACAAGTTGCTGCTGAAATTAAAAATGTTGGCATTATACCCAATCATGTTTCTTTCCACAGCCTTCTCTTTCTCAACCAATGGCAACCACGTCGTTTCATTTGCTCAGGTCAAAAAACTTGGCATCTCCCGTCTCTCCATCTCACATCCAACCCCGTCAACAAATGCTACTGGCCTTACCAAATGTATCTGGAATCTGATCATTTCTTCGCACCTCCGCTGCTGCCTCCCTGGCCTGAGTGGCCGTCACCCCTCACCTGGGTCATTGCAGTACCCTCCACAGGCCTCTGCTTGCACTCTTCCCTCCTGTACAGTATGCTCAACCCAGCAGCCCAGTAGAGCTTATCAGAAGGAAGTCAAATCATACAGCTCCCTGCTCAAAATCCTAGCACGGCTTCTCATTGTACTCAGAGTGGAAGCCAAAGTCGTTTACAGTGGGCTGGGAGGCACTCTCTGGCCCCTAGCTGGCCTCCCATTCTGTTTTCTCCTCCTTCCCCTCCAGCCACACTGGCCTCCCTACTGTTCTGCAAACAGCTGCCTCTCAAGCCTTTTCCATGGCTGTTCCCCACTGGCCATGTGACTTTCTTGCTCATCCCTTTCAGGTCTTTACTCAAATGTCATTTCTCATTGAAGTTCTCTGACCATCCTCTTTTTGACTATAACACTCCCCCCCGCCCCTTTACCACCTGTCTCCCTTACCTTGCTTTCCTTTTCTCCAACAGGGCAGCTGTTATTCCACAGAGGGCCGCCTCATATGGCTGTGTAGGTTGGAGCCAGGCTGAGCAAGAGCAGGCAGGGCTCTGCTTGCCAAGCTCTGTGCCTTGCCACAAGGTTGCCTCAGCCGGAGTACAGGAGTGGCTATTTTCTAATTTGCATGAAAGTGTTGTATAAACCAGTAGATACCCAAATCTTGTGTTCTTTCTTTCTTTCTTTGTTTTTTTTGCTTATCACTTGCTTAGCACCCTCCCTCATCAGAAGGTGAGCTCCTCAAGGGCAGGGATTTCTGTCTTGTCCACTGCTGTAACCCTAACCCTTATTCATAAAGGCACCAGGCACACAGTAGGTGTTTGATAAATGTTGAATTAGTGAATAAGGCAACTGAGAAATTTTATTGTATTGCAGTAAAGGTTGACCCTAAAACTAAAAGATAGTTGTGCATTTATTGAATTCCCCTCTCTTCAAATCACTTAAGAATTCCCATCATCTAGCAGAAGTGACTGAACATCCATTACCACCTTTATTCCATCCTCTTACATCACTTTCTGCCGTGTCTAACAGCGTCTGGGTTCGTTGCCATCCAATACTGACTCCATTTCTTCTGCATTAATCACACTCGGTTTTGCCAACCCCAGATTCCACTGTCTAATGTGTCCTGTCATTGTGCTCCCAGTGGGGGACTGTCTACAGGACAGAGCAGAGAAGATAGGACAGTGGCCAACGGCTATCCCAGTTTGTGTATCCAATTGCCTGCAGCTCTCTACATACATGGGAGCCCCTCGGGCACCCCCACTGCAGCTGGGCCAGAATTGCAATTACTGGTTCTCTGCCTTCACCCTAGGTCTACTTCAACTTGCTCTTTCCATCCCCACTGGTGGGCATAGCAGCTCCCAGGCCAGAAGCCCAGAACCCCCCCCTCGACACTGCCCACTTCCTTATTCCCCACTTTTAGCCAACCACCAACACCTATCAGTCTTCTAAAAAAAGCTGTTTTACAGAGTGTCTCCTTTCACTACCTTAGCAGTTTCTCATAGTCTCTTTAAGAAACTATTATTTGCTATCGTAATAATCTCCTAACTTTTCTCCTTTGCCCTCATCACTCCAAGTCATCCTGCAGCCAGACTGGTCTTTCTTTCTTTTATTTTTTTCTTTTCTTTTCTTTTTTTTTTTTTTTGAGACAGAGTCTCAAGCTGTTGCCCTGAGTAGAGTGCCATGGCATTACAGCTCACAGCAACCTCATGTTGTGCCCAGGAGTTCCACAAAGACCACACTACCAACTAAGCCAAATTTACAGCAGAGTCCTTTTATGGAAGAGCTGGTATCCCAACATGGGGTTTCTGAGAGCAGCCCTGAGTGCTTTGAGGCTTGGTCTGCATCCTGGTTGGCACCCAGGCTGTCCAGGTGCATTTGAGTGGGGGTAGCAAACAAGAAGAAGCAGAATTTTGCAGTTAGTTAGCTATATGGCACACATCTTTGTTTTAATATTTTCCCATACATGTTAGTTCCAGAATTCATTCCACCTGGTGTTGTTTAAAGGTCTGTCCGGGGATAGTCAGTTCGTTTTCCAGGGAGTTAGTCAAGCAAGAAGTTAGTGAGTACTTCCCCATCTATCTTGGGAGTGAACCAGACTTACTCCATTTTGTTGAGGGCTTGAAGCCCAGGAATTTGTCAGGAGTTAACTGGTATTTTTCCATGATAGCCTAGGCCCAACAAACTCTTGGGCTTAAGTGATTCTCCTGCCTCAGCCTCCCAAGTAGCTGGGACCACAGGTGCCTACCACACTGCCCAGCTATTTTTTTTGGTTGCACTTGTCATTGTTGTTTTGTTTGCACTTGTAAATTTTGGGAGGGAAAGACAGGGTCTCTTTATGCCACCCAGGGGCTGGCTTAAACTTCTGGCCTTGTGTAATCTTCCTACCTCTGCTTCAGCCTCCCAAAGTGCTGAGATTGTAGGCCTGAAGCACTGCACCTGGCCCAGAGTGGTCTTTCTTGAGGGTGTATCCATGATTCTAAGAATCCTTCCACGAAGTCTCATGACAAGAGCGTGAACTCTAAGCTCGCAGGCCCCATGTGCTCTAGCCTCTGCTTCTCCAGCCTCCAGTTCTACCTCTTCCTGCTCCTGTAGAACCAAGCTCCATGCCATTTCCAGGATGTGCCATGTGATCTCACGTCTCTAGGCCTGGTACATTTTATTCACTGCACCTGAAACGCTTTCCTCTCCCAGGGGAACTCCTTAATCATTTAATATCTTAGAAAGGTAGTCAAGCTGGGCGCAGTGGCTCATGCCAGTAATCCTAGTACTCTGGAAGGCTGAGGCAGGAGGATTGTTTGAGCTCAGGAGTCTCTAAAAAATAGCTGGTCATTGTAGGGGATGCCTGTAGTCCCAGCTACTTGGGACACTGAGACAGGAGGATCATTTGAGACAAAGAGTTTGAGGTTGCAGTGAGCTATGATGCCGTGACAATCTAGCTAGGGTAACAGAGTGAGGCTCTGTCTCAAAAAAAAAAAAAAGTAAGAAAGAAAACAAAGAAAGGCAGTTAAATGTAGTGGCAACAAATCCTTAAGTTTAGGTCATTTTTAAAAGTTATCTGTGCCTCTGTTTACTCTTCTGTTAAATGGGAATAACAGAACCTACCTTACAGGGCTTTTCTGATCAGGGAGTTTATTAAAGCTCTAGCGCCTTGTCTGGAACATAACAAATAATAAATATATGCTGAGTTTTGTTATTTATTCCTTAAAGCCTACCTCATACATCACTTCTTTTCTCTTCTATGACATTTCTGTACCTTGCTCAACCATCTGTCATTGTACTTTTCTCGGTACAAGATGGTAAGTTCACTTTTCTGTCCCTTGATTGGACTTACTGGACTGTGAGCGCCTTGGGGTCCAGTCTTTAAGTGTCAGCTCAATGTTGTTTGATTGAACAAATAAAATATAGACCAACCTTAAAGAAGACATTCAGAAGGGCTACACCAAGAGGAAATGCTGCAAATTTTTTCATCCAGTTCGTGGCTCTGCTGCACTACTTGTGTTGCAAGGTAGCCTGGAAGTCCCTCTGCCTCCATGGCTTAGAATACCCCGGTGCAGGCCTCCAGGCCATTGCTGGCTGTGCCCAGCACCATCTTGCCCAGGACATCTGACCAAGGGACCTCGCTTCCACACTGATGGTGGACAGGCAACACTCCAGAGCCTGGTGCTGACACCCCACCTCACCTCGCCATCCGCTGCTAAGTAGGACTAACAGGGAAGCGCTGATAAAAACTGCTCAGGAAGCCAGAAGGGGGACTGTGGTGAGTCCAAGCCTGGCAACACACACCCAGCCAAACCCTCCTTGTACCCCCAGCGCCCTCAGCTTGGGCTGCAGCTTGATACTCCCTTTGCTCTGGGCCCGCCTGCTGGGCTCCCAGAAGACACGCTGGGTTTCTTCCTTCAGTCATTCTCTCTCTTTTTGGTACACACCACCTTTAACATCAGATGCCTCTTGCCTCAGGGATGAAAATCAGAGAGTTTTTGGCTTTTTGTAGCCATTTGGAAATGTGGGCTGCCTCTCTCTCTCCCTTTCCTGATCTCTTATATAACATACTATATATGAACCATCGCCAACCCCCAACAAAACCTGGAATTTCTGAGGTCATTTCTGAATAGCCATAAGAAACTGCTTTTAAACATTTGCTGCTAGTCTTTCCCTTTGCAGGAACTGGCCCCCAGTCCTGTGCCCCGGCTGCTCCTCTCTGTGCAGGCCCATTCCACAGAAACAGCCGCTGGTCAGGGCCAGGGTCAGTTCTCACAGAGGCACTGAATGGGCTGCTGAGGGGACGAAAACCTTACGAAATGCAAAAAGTTGCGATGCAGAAGTCCACCTCTCGAGATGCAAAAAGCTCACCTCTTTGTTAGGCATGTTACAGACCTTAGTAGCTTCCATCTGTCTGGTATTTACAATTAAACATTAAAACCCCCTGCTGGACTGCTGAAGGGAGAGAGAGGGCAGGCCTGTCTAGAATGTCACTCGGTGGGGAGGGCAGGAGGCAGTTTGAGTTTGCTAAATACTTTCACGGACAGTGAAGCAATAAGGAAATATGAAGCTGTACACACACTCGTGTGTGTGTGTGTGTGTGTGTGTGTGTGTGTGTGTGTGTGTGTGTGTCCTGCTGCATACAAAAAGAAGCAGGCTAGAGAAAGACAGGGAGGGCAACTCAGTTACATTACTGTCAGCTTCACTTAATTCATCAGACTCTCTGGGGCTGAGACCCTGCTGCCCACATTCTCCCTGACCTTCCTTCTCTTTTTGACCTCTTCCCATTTTTCTGGCTCCTTTTTCCTTCTAGGGACCCTAATTCTCTCTCCCAAAGCTTTCTTCCCACCTTGCTGTTCCCAGCCCCTCACCTTCCACCTCAGCTTGCCTGTCTTCAGGGGCCATTTCTTTCCTTGCTAGACTCTTGGTCACCACCTCAGCTAGCTGGCTGCCTCTTCTTCGCTGCTTCTCTCTCCCCTGCCTTTCAGGGCTGTCTTAGCCGACTCTTCATCCACCTGCTGTTTCAGAGCATTTGGCCCACGTCAGTCCAGAGTCTGTGTCCCACTCTAAGAACTCTCTGCTTGAAGAGGTTCCAGCCCTTCTGGTGTGTGTGGGGGGGGGGGGCAGGGGGGAACTGCCTGAGTAAAGGCAGAGCAGAAATCCAGCCATCCTTCAGGGGAACTAGCTGTCACAGACTAGGGCCATCGAAAGGCTGACTGTGGGTATGAGGCTCTTGGCTGCAAAAAGCCCCATTCATCACAACACATTTTACAGATACCCCAGAGGGCTACGAGCACCTCTGCCCAGACACCCAGCTCCACAGGAGAGAGAATCCTAGTCAGCTCTAAAAAGCAGATTTAATTTCTAAAGATTAACCATAATTTGGGGCCAAGAACAGTGGCTCATTCTTATAATCCCAGCACTGTGATAGGCTTGAGGCAGAAGGATCACTTGAGCCCAGAAGTTCGAGACTAGCCTCAGCAACACAGCAAGACTCTATCTCTACAAAAAAATAGAAAAATTAGCCAGGTCTGAATAGCTATTCAGGACAAGTGTGCTAGCTATTCAGGAGATTGAGGCAAGAGGATCTCCTGAGCCCAGGAGTTGGTTACAGTGAGCTATGATTGCGTCACTGCACTCCAGCTTGGGGTGACAGAGCAAGACCCTATCTCTTAATAAAAAACCAAAACAAGGCCAGGCGCAGTGGCTCTTGTCTGTAATCCTAGCACCCTGTGAGGCTGAGGCAGGAGAATTGCTTTTGCTTAGGAGTTTGAGACCAGCCTGAGCAAGAGTGAGACCCCATCTCTACTAAAAATAGAAAAACTAGCTGGGCATTGGGGTGGGCAGCTGTAGTCCCAACTACTCAGGAAGCTGAGGCAAGAGGATCTCTTGAGCCCAGGAGTTTGAGGTTGCAGTGAGCTATGATGCCCTGGCACTCTAGCCAGAGTGACAAGGTAAGATTTTATCTCAAAAAACAAATAAAAAACAAACAACGCCCCCAACACACACATACACGCAAAGTAGGAATATCCCATATGCAAATGAACTTACTTTCTATAGAACAGACCTTCTATGAAGACCATAAGGGGTAACCTTAGTAATCTTAGGAAAAGTGTTTTATCTTCCTCCATACCTAATTCCTGAGCACCTTTCTTACTGATCATGTTTATTTTAATGAAAGAAAATGGTAAATGTCAGAACATCATGAGATGAATGTATGATCTAATTTATTTTTGCAGGGGAAAAAAATGGGATCTGAAACATCTATTTAAGTCAGATGTTCTGAAAATGATTAAATAAGAGGAATAAGCAGAGGACCTAATCGTAAAATACAGCTCAAGAGGCCTGGTGCCATGGAGTCAACCTGCTCATTACACCGTACGATGTGAATAATTTATCACATTTTACCCTGCGCTAAGTACTGTTGAGGATTAATCTGCAGTTTACTTGCAAACCACATTAACCCCTGCCTGCCTCATTCTGCCATTTCCTAGGGGAAGTTGAGGGAAAATCTCCCTGCTGCTCTTGCTGTATGAGCAAGGGTTGGATAGCAGTAACTAGCGTAACTAACCAGTCCCCTTCTGGGAATTCATCTGGGAACGCAAGTACCTATGTTTCCTGCTTTGCTTCTGGGGCATTTGTCTCCTTATAACCCTCAAATCTTCCCATTGGGCACTATCTTCTCCTATTGCCATGTCCCTTTCATTTCCCTTATTATTTATGCTTTTATTTCTATGCCATACACACTAGGCTAGACCTTTGTCTCTCATGCAGGGCTCCTAGCCAAAGCCTCCAAAATGACCTCCCTGACCAGTTTCCCATTCTCCAGTTTATCCTTTATGTGACTAATGTTCCTAAAATCCAACTCATACCTCAACTTGCCTTGGGGAGGAAGCCTCCACTGGGGAGGCTGCTCCAGGACACATCTGCCCCCTTCACCCGCACTCAGGCCTCCTTTCATCTGACATAACCGCCTCTCTCCACCTTCACCTCCCCTCCTTCTTTCCAGACACCCTCTCTCCTGGAGCCAGGCTCTCTCCTGCCTCCACCCTGTCTTTGCCCTCTTCTCTGTAGGAAACGTGCCCCTGTCTTCCCACACCCCGCTCAGCTGAAATCCCTACTGCTCTCTGAACTCACACAAACCAGTTCTCCTCACTGCCACCACCACCCGCCCACTCTGGGGCAAGGTAGAAGCCCCGTGGAGTGGGGACACCAGGATGTGTGTCTAGGAGAGACTCAGAAACAGCAATCTGGTTGGAAGCAGAGCTGGGCATTTTTCTCAAAGCCGTGGTAGGAATTCAGTTGCTGATTCATTACAGACCATAAAAAGAGCAACTTTTCTAAAGAGGCTTGGACTCACAGTTTCCATAAGATTAAAAAGACTTCCACTACTCGTGTTGGAAAACATGATTTGTACAGGGGAAGGATTCATGAAGATGAGGGTCACAAAACACAACTCTCCTGAGCCACTCTGTGGCACTGCTATTAAAGAAATCAGAAGACATTCCTTTGCATACGAAAGCGTTAATACACAGAGCAACTCCTAGGTGTCAGAATCATTTGCAGTGTTACATGACTTCACGTTTTGAACCATTTATTTCCCTTGTATTATGCCATCTTATTTGGTATTCCAGACATCTTGGAAGGTCTGTGCCTGCACTTTCCCAGTGCAGCAACCCTCTGGGACAAGCAGGCAAGTTCGTTAGGAATGTACGCCCATCCTCCCCCCTCCACTTCTCCAAGGGTTCTGGTGCTGGGGCCTCCTCCTCTCCTCCTCTGCAGCTCCGACTGTAGGGGGGTGGGTCACCTGGCTTTCCAGGGCCACCTTTCTGGCTACTTCCTTTGCTCCCACTGGAGACAATCTCAGATCTTATCTTACACTTCAGGATCGCAGTAGCCTTTTTTCTTTGTCTGTCGTCCAGCGGTGTCTCTTGCCTTAAATCTCTGCATGATAGTATCAGTGTTGCCCAGGTAGCGGCCTTTTATCCACATTACCTCATATCAGCCCTGAGGTTTGGAAAGGTGACTGACTTGCCCCAGGTTAAGCAGCTGTAAGTCAATCACCCCTTCCCAGGGACATTGAGGCCACCATGGAGCACCCCAAGTTTCTGATTGAGCTGGATCAAAGTTGAAGTTTATACATCCAATAGAAAATTATCTTCTCCAGTACTGACCTACATACCTGGCTGAAGGACAGAACAGGGACAGGTTTTTCCAAACAGAACGGGCGGCAAGGTTCAGGAGTTCCTCTCCACGGTGAGTAGCTCAGCCTTCATGCCTGGAATGTGCCAGAGAACTGCTTTCCAGCCTCTACCTGCATGACGGCCTCATCCACTTCCGCACAGGTTACTGCCCCCCTTGCTTCCTTCCTAGATTCATTTGCTGCTGTGACCTCAGCCCACGGGCACAGCAGCCACTGGGAACCTGCTGCAGGTGACTGAGATGGTTTGTGGCCAGAGCCATCCGGGTCCAACCTTTAAGGAGCAACTCACGGAACCAAAGAGGGACAGCACCAGGAACTCCCGTTTGCTGCAACAGAGACAGAGACAGGCAACTGGCTGCCCTGGGGCTGAAGTCCCGTCTTAGAGGGGAACAACTGCCGGACTGCAGGGGACACACACACCCAGGGACACCCACTTCCCGAGCAGTGGATTCAACCTGCCCTCAGTCAGGACCTCCTGACCCTACTGCTCAGTGACATAATTCGGCATCCTTACAAGCAACATCATACACAGACTAGGAAGAATGGTTCCACATCAAGGAAGCGAATTCAGAGGAAATCTAGAAATCTTAATGGATTCTCTGCACTGAAGGAAGGATTAAAATCTAAGCAAGGTAGAACAGTAAGAAAAGAGAAAAATCTCAAGTGTGGCAGGAGAGACTATAATTAAAATAGCAACTTGCAATTCGGGGGTGGGGGGCAGAACAGGAATAGAGGGATGTAAGGACCAAGGGACAGCCAGTGAAGCATCTGACAGAAATGATTCCCAGGGATGTTCTGGGTAGAAAAATCCATCTGGAAACAGAGAAAAGGAAATGAAACAAGAATTCGCTGCATTATTTAAAGCTTCCAGGGGGAGGGGTATGTTCAGGAGAGGCGGTTAAGAGAGAAGAGAATGGAATTGCTCCACCAAAGGGGATTAAAGGAATCATAAGGGCTTTTTAAAATGACTCAAGCAAGAAAAGGGATGCAAATAATTGTAAGCTGTGAAATTAATGGTGGCCAAGATTCTTAGTTCATTCTTTCAATCTGCTTAACAGGAAACAGGAAGCAGAGACATTTGTATGCTTGGAGAGCGATGGAGTCCTTGCAAATGCAGTTCCAGAGAGCACAGGCAAATTGAATGCATGGCAGAGAACGTGTGTCCTGGGATAGGGCAGAGCTGGAAGGGAAATTGGACTCTGCAGCAGGGGCAATCCGCTTACACAAACTGCCTGCGCTTCTCTCGGATTTTGGCTTCCCAAAGGCTTGACTCTTTCATGGAAGGCCTTGTGTCATGTCCAGAAATTAGCAAAGTCAAATGATGCTCTTGTAACAAACCACATTGGCATTAAAAAGCCTGGGTTTGTATCTTAGCTCTGTTGCTTACTAGGTTTGTGGCCATGGGCCAGTTACTTAACCTCTCTTAAGTTCCATCATTTTATAGACATGGTGAGGATTTAATGGGGTAAGTATGAAGAAGCGCCTACCGCAGTGCTGGCCCCGTGGTGGGCTGTCAGAGAAGGTTCATTGATGCTAGAGCTTCTCTACCTCTTGCCAGTTTCTTGGGTCAGGAGGACCTTCTGCATTGAGTCCTGCCTGTGGACTTGCCCTTTCCTGGATCTCCATTTTATAGCTCCCTGGAGAACACTCAGGTCTAGAATCTTGGGGGAGGTAAAAATCACTCCAAGGCCCTGCAGAGTTATAACATCCTCTTTCACCTGTCACCGGCATGGTAGCCTGCCCGTGCATCCACCGCCAGGCTGCAGCACACAGCTGCTCCTCAGTGCTTTGGCACATCTGGACTTCTCTGCTCCCAAGCTCTTTCCCCTCAGCCTGTTCCAGTCCCCCTCCAGAGGCAGCCCTACCCTTATGAGATGTCTGTACAGCTTGGGAACCAGGCTCACTCAGAAGGAGCGCAGAAGGAGAGTATGAAGCACTGGTTCTGGGAGGCAAGGATGCTGAAGCTGCCCTGTCAAGGGAGACTGTAGGGAGAAGAGAGCTGGAAAGCAGTTTGGAAACAGCTGGATTCTAAGCCAAGAATGATGGGGCTTAGGTTCTCTGGGAGCATTGAGATTGTTCAGACAATCTGGGGAAGAAATTGGCATGCCCCCTAGATGAACTAGCTCTAGGACACAAGACTGAGAAGGCACCTAAATGGATTCACATCCCCCTTTGGCCAGGAAGGCCCAGTCTGTCCCTCCAGGGCTGGCAGTGGTGGCTGGTTTTCCAAAGGGCGGTCCAGGCTATGCTCTACTGCTGTTGGCCCTTGGCACCTGCCTGTTTTTAAATAGCTGCAACAGATTTTTTATTCTTCCTCAATAGAGAGTCCACTGGGACCTTAAGCTTGTGCGTGGCTGTGGAGAGGCTATGGAAGATGAGGCTGTAGGAGTTGAGCCCTGCCCCTCCCCCATCCTTCTACCCTTGCACTCCCACCCCCTGCCCACCAGCCAGCCTCATGGCCCGAAGGATTCTGTCTAGCCATGGCCTTTCAATGCCCACCCTGAGCTTACCGTGTGCCTGATGGCGCTGAAGAGAAAATTAAACATCCCCCTGTCATCCCTGCCTCTTCCAGGGTTGTGATGAGAATATGACATAACTACCGAGCCCTACCAGGACTCTTCGGTTTACATTTGGAGTCAGACTCACCAGGAATCCCTGTATAGCTTCAGCAGGAAAGAACTCCACTCCCTGGTGATGGGAGGGAGCTGTTTATTTGTCCCAAATGCCCAACTTACCAACTCTTTTGTGGCAGAGCTGGTCCCCTCACCTAAAACCCTTGTCTGGTACACCCATCTTCCTGGGCAGTCTGACTCAATTGGGAATACTTTAGGAACTATAGGAATCGAATAAGAAACAATTACCAGCTTGTGACTTTTAATTTTCTTTTTTCTTTACTTGTGGCCCTCAGTAGAGTGCTGTGACACCACAGCTCCCAGCAACCTCCAACTCCTGGGCTCAAGCGATTCTCTTGCCTCAGCCTTCCAAATAGCTGGGGCTACAGGCACCCACCACAATGCCCGGCTTTTTTTTTTTTTTTTTTTTTTTGGTAGAGACGGGGTCTCACTCTGGCTCAGGCTGTTCTTGAACTCCTGAGCTCAAGGCAATCCACCCACCTCAGCCTCCCAGAGTGCTAGGATTACAGGCACGAGCGACCCAGCCTGTGACTTTGAACAAATCAGTTCCTTTCTCTGAGTCTATGGGGACAATTATACACACCTCAAGGGACTACGGGGAGGATAAACTGGGAAATACAAGTAAGTGCTTAGATAAGTAAATGTTAATTATTGATTGCTTATTGTGGGAAGCACAGCCAACCCACACTCCTTGAGGAATGTCCTCAGGCTCTTTACATAAAGCTGGAATGACAGCCCCCCTTTCTTTCTTTAGCTTCCTTCTACCCTAAGCTCACCTCTTTAATAGCACCAATCATCCTGTATTGTAATTGTTTGCATTGAATATCAGTCTTCTACTGTCAACTGGCCTTTTTGTGGGGGTAGGGGATGTCCATCCATTCATTCGGGCGGAGTAAATATTCCTTTCTTGGCTCACAGCAGGGAGCTTAATACCTATTTGATAAATGAGGTGGACTGAGGCAACGGGGAGCTGAGGGGGAGAAATGCCAGACATGGCCACCAGGGGGCAATCAAGTTCTTCCCAAGGAGGTCGACGGAGTCATTGCAGAGGCCCTTCTCGGAGATTGCTCTCTGGTGGGTGAAGGCCAGGGCCTAGGGCCTGGGTCGAGAATTCTCTTTGTGTCTGGCACTAGCTCTGTTCTGTGCAGGTAGGACTATCTACCATGGTGTCCTGAGTCTCCATGTCTCCCTGGAGCCTGAGTGACAAAGATAACTCTGGAGGAGAGACCCAGGTTGTACCTGGAGGTAGCATTGTTAAGCTCACTGACAGGGTCCGAGGACCAGTGTCCGTGTTATGTGCAATGTTCATGTGAGTCCATGAATGGTCATGTTCAGTAGAATTCTTAGACCTCTCCATGGAGATCTGGCCATTCACCTACCCTCAGAAACAGCAGGGTAGAAAAATGCCAGATAGCACAGAGGCCTAGAATGTAAGACTGTCCACCCCCTGACCTGCTATGTGGCCTGGGCAAGTAGCTTCCTCTCTTTGGGCCTTGGTTTCCTCATCTGTGAAATAAGAAAATTGGGTTACATGGTATAGCTCCAGCATTATTCTTTGTGACTCAGGTCTGAGCCAGTTCAAATTCGAGGGCTCTGGGTAATCTTGGGAATTCTCAGACTGAATTGGGACCTGCATCCTTAGGAGGACTAGCTGCCACCTCTGGCTTCCTGCCTGGGCAAACTCAGTCTCACTTGGGTAGTTACCTGCCAGATCCTTCCGGGTCTCAGAGAGAAAGGAAGGCTCTCAAGTAGCTATGGGTACTGTCACTTGCCATGTTGCTTAAGACATCTCTCTTGCTCTGTGCTTCCCCCAGTCCCTTCCCCTCCTTCTCAAGCCATCAAAGATGTCTTCTGGCCATTGATGTTGCTATCAGCTGGGAAGGTAAGAACCTGGGACAAGACGTCTGGCTCCTTGGTCTCCTGGGGCCTCTGGGGACCCCCACCCCAACCCTACAGGCCAGACAGATGAAAATCTACCCAACTGCAAGCTGCTGTTGAAATAAGGGAGAGATGTTTCTTTATAATTTCCCCCCTTGAAATAAACCCAGACTTAAGAACAACAGAAACACGCAAAATGTGTTTTTAGTGGAACCCAGATGGAGGGCTGGAAGCCCAGCGGCTGTCTCCATAGAGGGTTCTTGTCTTTGGAATGCTATCCTCTTTTCCCCATCCCCCTCAGGCACATCCCTTCCCAACCTTTGGGGTTGGGCTGGCCTGGCCTGGGGTGGGCTCCCTCAAGTCCTCTCCTCACTGCTTCCAGGTAGGCCATGCTCCTCCCCCACCTTCCTCCCTGGACTCAAGGCTGAGTCTGGCATCTAATAAGATCTGTGGTTTCAGAGATTTGGGGGAGGGGGTGGGGATGAGGACCAACTCAACGCAAACACCTGGATCTGCCGAAATACAACAAAGAGAGAGTGAATTAAGACATCTGAAAAAAATACTCTAAGGAATTCCACTCACCCACATAGCCCACTGCTTCTCATTAAACAGTTACAGTTCCCCATATTAACATATGCAAATCCAGCCCTGTTCATGAGGACCTAGATACAAAGACAAGTCCCTATAGCCCCTTGCTCCTTACCCCAAATTTGGCCAAAGGAGTCTCCCTGTGGGACAAAGATCTCTCACAGGTTCCATTTTGATTCTACTAAAACAGTGGTTTTCAACCTTCCTAATGCTGTGGCCCTTTAATGCAGTTCCTGTGGGTCACGATCCACAGGTTGAGAACCGCTGTACTAAAACAACAAAGGTCTTGAGAATCATAGCCCAGGATGTTTCTTCCCTGAGGGGAAACAGATGAGAGGAGCTTCAGGGAGAAATAGGGGAAAAGATCCTGCAGGGACTGCATCTTCTAAGTGGTTGTGGCCATTTTTCAGCAAATGTTCCCGGATGCTCACTATGTGCCAGGGGCTGGCCTGGGCTCTGGAGGTACAGAGGTAGCCAGGACAGAGGGACTAGCCTCAGATTGCACATGGCCTAGTGGACAAGGAGGGAAGGAGAAGGAAGTCAGAAGTGATGGAAGATGCTGAGTTTGGTCATGGATGAGTTGCCGCAAGGACCTCCAGGTAAAGACAGTTAGAAACAGAGAGAGTCTGACACTCAAGAGTGAAGTTTGAGCAAGAAATGTAGGTTTGGGAGTAATCAGTGTAGATGGAGAGGACAAATTACCCAGAGAGCACAGCAGAAGGTCGAGAGTCATAACATGGGGCTCCCATTAAAGAAATAGAGGAATAAAAAGAGAAGCCATAAAGGAGACAGAAGAAACAAGGTCAGAAAAGTGCAGGGAGTGAGGGACATCTCCTGATGGGATTGAGGAAGGAAGGAGGAATCGACAGAGCTCAACACCACCAGTAAGGCCCAAAGGGTGTTTCCCAGAAGTTTCAGCAGGAGAAACCTCTGCCCTTTGCCTGAGTAGGTTTCAGTGGGGTGAGGTGAGGGGAAAAGGCCAGAGGAAAGAAAGTGAGGTGAGGGGGTAGAGCTCCTCTGAGAAGCCAGGCAGAGGGCAGAGCTAGACAGGCGTGTGGGTGTCATGCAGGAGACAGGAGGATGTGTGCGTGCCCACCTCACTAGGGCACAGCACAGAGCCTTGGGCATAGTAAGCCTCAAGCAGAGAGGAATTTCTTTCCTTCCCGTTTGTCCCTTCCAGCAGGGTCAAAGCCCATCTTGGGCAAGGAAATGGCTAGAGAATGGTGCTCCTCTTCCAGCCATGCAATAAATATTTATTGAACAGCTACTATGTGGCACACTCAATACCAAGTGCTGAGGACAGTAGAGAGCAAGAAACATGGCCCTGCCTCTGTGGGAGGCACTTCCCTTCCACCCCTTTTCCCCATGGGTGACAACAGCTACTGCAGGTTGCTCAAGCATGGCATCCACTCCGGCAGGGCCCAGGGTGGGGAAGGGTGTGGCTCATCTGTGTCCCCCACCCTTGGCCTGCCATCTCAGAGGGTGCATTCCTACTAAGGAATTAGGGGATGTAACCTAAGCGACAACCCTTTGATGGTGGGGATGGGGGTGTTGCATTGTCAGAGGCAACTCTTAAAGAACAAAAGCTTTTGGTTCAGAATGACTCTAGAATGAAAGCAGAATGTCAAGCAGTTTAAGAGTTGAGAATTTTTTTTTTTTTTTTTTGTAGAAGATGGGTAGAAGTGTCTTGTGGGCTTCCCAAATCATCCAGAGCCCATTTTCCTACTTCACTTACTATTGTGGTTGCTCCTGCCTGCAACTCTTCCTCCTAGCTGCCCTCCTCTCCCTCGATTCCTCCTCTTTTCCCTGTTACCCTGTGTTCGGTGTTTACTTCTCCAGGGTGACCAGACTCAAGCAGCAGCAGGAAGAGGTGCCGTGAGGACAGGGCAGTGCTGGGTCCCTGAGCTCCCTACCTAGCCCATTGGCATGGGCCCTTAAGACAGATTTGTTGCCTGAAGGAAAGAAAGCAAGAGACGACAAGCTAAGGTTCCATTTTTCCTCTCCCCTCAAGGCCTGCACAGAGAGGGCCTCCAGCTGCCATGACAGGGAACGGAGCCCCAGAGAGTAAACTGGCAGAGGGCCCCTGCCAAGGCCCAGCAGTGGCAGAAAGGCCGCCCAGAGTCCCATCTGAGTCTCACCAACCTCTTTTAGCTGCAACACGGGGACTGAGTGAAGCCCTGTGCTGCCCCTGGGACCCTCCAGCACGAGCCCTATTCCATATGTATCGGGGAACGGGGCCAAGAGTGGAAGGAAGTGCCCAGACAGAGGGAGACAGAGTATTAAAATTCCACCAGCAAGTCCACGGGAAGGAGTTTACGCTTCCTAACTGACTGCAAACGCTTTCTCCTGACAGGTCTTGGAATACATCACTACGGTCTCTCCCCGAGCAGCTGACACATCGCAGTAACGCTTCTCCAGAAGTCAGGGTCTGCTGATTCCAGCAGGGACGGGAAGGCAAGCATGAGCAGCTGAAATGGGCCCGGTCTTTTCTGGCTCTGGGGTGGAGGGCAGGCAGCCGGGGCTGGGGGATGCCCTTGAAGGGGCTGTCAGATGCAGGCAGGGATCCCCCGCCCCAGCCTAGAAGGTGGCTTGTTAACTATCTGCCCCTGGGTGGAATTCTATTAACCTAGTGGAAGAAACTCTCCACTGAAAGCTCTGAGTGGCATGTCGCATATGTCTTTTATTAATAAAAACGAGAAAATGGAGTCGTTATTACCGCATAATTGCAGTTCATTTGGTAGGCCAGACCTTTCAAAGCCCGGGTGCCTGGGGTGGGGCAGGGGAGATAATAAAAGGGACCTTGATATGAACCGCTTGGGAACCACCTGTGTAGGAGGCACCTCAAACCTCGCAGTGCCCACGGGAATTGGAGCGTGTGGGCGGGCAGCGAAACCTCCCTCAGAGCCACCAGACTGCACCGCAGCCCTGGTGCCAGCTCCAGGAATCAGGAGACTTTAAGCAAGGCCCTACCCTCCTGGAGTCTCTGTTTCTTTTCTTTTTTTTTCCTTCTTCAGGAAATCAGAGCTCATGTTCCTGCTCGGCTCACGAGATTGTTCTGAGAATCAAATGACATTAATCGTGGATTCTTCCCTGCACTCATTGGCTCAACAACAGTTCCCCCCAGCATGCCAAGTGCCAGCATGCTAGGTAATGACATGCAAAAAAGGAATAAAGTTTAAGTCTTGCCTTCAGGGAGTCTGAAGTCTGCAGTCAAGTGGGAAGCACGCAGACAAATAGATGAGAATAATAACCCCATGTGGATTGGGGGGATTGGGGGGCCCTAGAGGTCCTCTGGGTTTCAGAAAGCCAGGAGAAGGCCTATACCCCACTCCTCTGGTGTAGGTGACCAGAGAGCGTCTCAGGGTGGTGAGGCCTGAGCTGACTTGAAAAAGGAGAACAGAAGAAGTGCAGATCTATCACATCATTTTCCAAATGTGGATATGATCACGAGGTGTGTGACCTTGGTGGTTAGTGCTGATGCTCCAGGCTGAATAAAATTATTGTCCTGTTCATTTTACTGCCCAGCAAGGCTGTAAAAGGAGAGTTTCAGGGGCAATGAGGTTTTGTCCAGGTTGCTTTGTGGAGGACAGCAGACCAGCATCTCGACTGTCCCTTAAGACATTTATACTAGCCCTAGTCTGTTGTGGATAAAGCATGAGTCTCAGACCAGAGCTTTGAGTAGGAGACCCCAGATGGGCTGTTAGAATGTAATATTTTAGGCTTGCTGGAGAAGAGGTCAAGATGGAAGATTGACGAGTTTTAAGACGTTGGGAATTAAGGTGGTGACCCATCCACGTGAACACAGGTGGCAGCCAGGCCAAGTGTTCACAAACTGCTGAAACCCTTTAAAGGCAAAAGGATCAAGGTCAAACAAGACACCTGTACTTTGGAAACATGCCCATCCCTATGCTGTTGACATTTTCCTTAACTCTTTCCCTTCTGGCCTCCTTTAATAGTAACTAAGTTTATGTTTTAAGATGCCAATGCCCACCTCTCTGAGCTCTAGAGAACTTGGACTGGAACTTTAAAGGAGTGATCTTATGCCTTTTGGGAGCCAGCACAGTGGTGACAAAGATTAGAGGAAGAAATCTCTTTTTCTACTCAAAGAAAGATGGCTTTCTGGAGGTCCAAGTTCAGGTCACATTGTCAGAGACCCCTTCCAGCTGGAGTTGCTCCTTCCAGTGTTCTTTTGGGTCAAAACTTTGGAGCATTTCTGTGTTTCTGTGTGTTTCTTATCATGGAGAAGACATTTCACTTATAATACCTGTAGGGAAATAAAACCAAGACTAAAGGAACACAGACAACCTCTCTCCTCTAACATGAGGGACAAGTCCCTGGAAAATGATTTGGGACTCATGGTTGAGACCTTCATAACTTGTTCTGTGGATTACAGAGCCTATTATGGGTCTGTCTGCCAGCACCATCAGGAGTGGCCACACCAGCCAGGGACATACAAGATGGGGTCTGTTTCCTGGCTGAGCTAGGGAGAAATGTTTATCCCTCACCTCTGGGCCTCTAATGAATTCTGATTCAAGCCACACAGGCCCAGGAATCGATAGTTTTAATCATTTCAAAAACTGGCCCCACTCTGGGTAAAATTACAATGCGCAAGAAGCTCAATGGAGCTTAAAGGCCACAACCTCATTATCATTTCATTAGACTCACATTTCAGCAAGATGGAAAGAAATGTTCTCACACACCGTCCCCTCCCAGGGTTCCTCTCTCCTCCCCCAGCCCTGTGGAATAACTCTGGAGGACAGCGATGGTTTACAGCAGCTGTCAGCCACAAGAGTCACCGGCCCCCTCCCATCATGCACTCTGCCCAAGGAGGAAGCTCGGCGCAGTCGCTGGAGACCTCAGCGCAAATCAGCACAAATGCCTCCCAAATCAAGTTTGTGATCCTGGGAAGTTTAGGAAAAACAACCATGCTGTCAGTTTGGTTTCTCACAGCTGGAGGGGTCAAGTCTTCAACACAGTATAAACCCAGGCCAGCAGAACTTTGTCCTGCCCAGAGCCCCAGACGCCCTCTGGGAAGCAAAGGGTTTGAAAATGTCTTAAACTTTTCCACTTTGTTTATTTTCCGATGTTTAATGATATTGTCCATGCAAGGAGCAGAGATCCAGCTCCTGCTAGCAATTAAAGAGTTTTTCTAATTTAGGAGAGAATGTGATTTTTTAAAAAACAGAGAGAACCTGCAAGGAAGTAGAGCAAATGATTCACGTTGAGGACACGCGTGCACAAAAGCCTTGGGTTGAGAAGACCCTGACTCCATGGTGACCACATGAAATGAAAACTGTGCGGGGCAGCTGACTCAGCTGGGGGGCAATTCAGAGAAGGTTGGCAAATATCCGCTCTGTCTCGCCACACTACCACCAGCAGACAGCTCCATGATTGTGGCTGATATTTGTGACACAAGTGTCCCCCACACCTTACCATCCCATAAGTACAATGGGATCTCATCAATGAAGTAGCAAGAGTCCACTGTGCTTGCTCCTATCTGCTATAGGCTCACTCTGTGAGTTGGGGGATCCCTGGGGAGTGCCCCACATGTATTAATAAACATAAACAGGATTGTCAGTGAGAGTGGACACTGTGTCTTACCAAAAGTCCCCTCTCCCCCCTCATTCCACTCTTTGATGCTGTGCTGTCCACAGTCACTCTGGGGTGGTCTTGCTGCTAGACTGCCCTGTGAAAATGCTGCTGTCTGTGTCCAGGGCATTGTCTCTTAAAGGGTTTCCCAACTGCAGCTCCTGAGGCTCCAGAACACGGCTGGTGGCCTAGTGTCCTTGGTGCACTGGCGCCTCACTGCTTCCTGATGTGTTCTCCCCCCGCCATACTCAGTCACCTGGATACCCCCCAAAACTGACTTCTCCGAGTCTCACAGGGTAGTGAGGTGGGGGCTGTGGTGAGGGTGTATTTCTCCCCACTTCCCTTTCCTTCCCCCGACTGCTAGTAGAGGCCTGTGGCCCACACGCCTCCAAATCCAGCAGACAATATAAATCCCACGGCTGGAGTTATGATCCCTACTCCGTGTCCTCGACCAGTGGTTCTCAACCCTGGCTGCACATTAGAATCAACAAGGGAACTTTTAAAGCCGTATTGCCTAGGCCACACCTCAAACCACAAAATCAGACTCTCTGGGCATCAGTAATTTTTAAGACTCCCTAGGCAATTCCAACATGCGGCCAAGGTTGAGAACTACCGCCCCAGAGAAATGGAAGGGAAGGGAGGGTGTGAGGGCAGCCACGGCCAGTGTCGGGAGCCCTTCCTCTGTGATGGAGGAAACCAAAAGGAAGCAGACATGATGCCACACCCCGGGACACACACGGAGAAAACGCAATCATTCGTCTGCCAACCCTGCGTGACTCTGCTGCTATTGTCAGGATCTCTTTCAGCTGAGTCAACGTGTTGGGAGAGTCAAAGAAAGCTAGTGCAGGAGGACTTGCCGCTGACAACTTTCCAGATGAGACATGGCATCTGAGATGGCTGAAGGGAGGTGGCCTTGTCAGTGGTGGTGGCAGAGAAAGAAAGAACCCTACAACCGACAGGACATCAGGAGAGTGTTTGATCCAGCTCTGTGTAAATTTCCAAACTATTCAGGACAGCTGGCTATCTGTTCCAAGAACAGGTGTGACGAGGGACTGGCCCGTGTTATCTAGGTGCACAAATAATTCATTCATTCTCTCATTCGTTTATTCATCCATTCACTTACTCACATCTGAGCATGTCAGAGATATGTGTAAGGGACCTCAGATATCATATGTAGCATGGTGGTTCCCAAGCTTTGCTTTTAGCTGAGGAATGCTGGGTTTAAGTGAAACCGTATGGAGACATAAACAAACACAGGGGACTGCTCCAGCCAAAGTAGGGTAGGAGGCCCCAGGTCCTGCCCACTTACCTCCCTCCCTCTGAGGGGCTTCACCAGATTCTCCAGTTTCAAGGAGAAATAGAGTTTAGAAACCTTGCTCTTATTTCAGAAAGGAGGAAACCGAGGCACAGAACAGAATGCCCAGTGCCTTACCCAGAATCATACAGATTTCACGTGACTAAATTTCCTGGCTGGGTATGGGAGTTTGCGGTGCTGACTCAGACGCAGTCCCTGTGATGGGGGTGGGGT
Organism: Perodicticus potto; assembly: GCA_963574655.1. NCBI lineage: Eukaryota > Metazoa > Chordata > Mammalia > Primates > Lorisidae > Perodicticus > Perodicticus potto. The sequence continues at coordinate 24,243 of CAUYRH010123384.1, forward strand.
GGACTCACAGCATGGATAGTGCCTCCATCTTGGGTGCCCAGTTAAGTCTGGAGATCTGCCTCTCTTGTCTTTGTCTTCCTCAGGGAATAGCAGCCTTGACTCTGGCGCCTGCCAAGTCTAATGTTCAGCTGCACTGGTGCGCACACTGCCAGCATCCACCCTGGTGTCCTGGTTGCTAAACATTTTGAATGTAACACTTTGATCCTGCCATCAAAGTTTCCAAAGTGGGACTAAGAACCAGACAGTACCAGAAAATATCAGTAACTGAAAGATTCATACCTATCTTCCCATTGCTATCACTTGATACCAGTGAAGGCTGTTCTTTTCATGGGATCCTTCTGGGCACCGTCTTCCATTGATACCTGACAATGTGTGTTGGGCACAGGGAGCCAGGCTGACTTCTGAGATGCCTCAAACGCCACACAGTGCCTCAGGGCAAAGCCTGTGGGCTTTGAAGCCAGGCAGACGGGGCTAGCCCTAGTCCTTCCACTTGCTGACAGAGGTGGGGTGGGGGTGGGGGACAGGTATCTCTCCGATCCACAGTGTACAAGTAGTGAGTGTCATCCTTCCTCAGCAACTGTCCTCAGCTAAAGGGAGCTGTCTTGCTCAGAGGATGCCCTCCTCCCACGGGGAGCAGGAACCAGCCCTATTGTCTCAATGGGGGTCCATCTTCAAAGGGCCACCCAAGTGTCAGTGCACCCAGCGGGAGCAGCGGAGGCTCATGGCAGCCTCACTGCAGTTCAGCGTCTCCTTCCATTCAATCCTGCTTCCCTGACTTCCTGTCAGGGCTGCCCCAGAACCCAGACCCACAATAGCACTCATCCCCAAAATGGGGGCAATAAAATTCCTAGCCTTCAGCTACTGTGAAGGTTAAGTGAGCACATTGTTCACGTGCAATTTCCTCCCTACGCCATACGCACTGTTCACTTCCTCCCTCTCTCGTCTTTCCTCCTCCAAGTACACTTACAGATCTTACAGTGTTTCTGTCTGAGATTGACATTCTGGCTCTCCGCTCACTGGCAGAGCAGAAGTGATTAACACACTCCAAACTCAGTGAGTGTTCATTCCTTTCTGAGGTACAGGTGTTCCACGTAGCTGTGCTCACCACCACCCTCCCACACGGTACTGCTGAATTCCGCCATCTTCATAGCTTTCCAAACATCCAAAGCATTAACTATCACCACAGCACATAGAGAGACCTGTGTACCAGAGCTATGAGATATCCCAGGAGGGAGAGAGCTCATTTCTTGGTGGTGGAATCAAGGAGGGCTTCGTGAAGGAGGTCACATTTGTCATAGGCTTGGAAGGGTGGGTGGAAACCCAGAAGGCAGAGTGGTGGAAGAGGCTTTCCCGACCAAGGGAACTGTGGAGCTGGGAAAATACAATTCATGTCTAGGCAAGTCCTTCAGTCTGGCTGAAGACAAGGTTTCAAGAGGAGGACGAGGGGGCGGAGCTCAGGATGGGAAGGTAGTTAGGGACCTGATTGGGTGGGACCTGGAGTGCCAAGCTAAGGCTAGAAGCAAGAGGATTCTACTGACGGTTTCTGAGAGGCAGAAGGAGAGCTTTAGGAAGGTGGGTCATGGAGAGGCTTGAATGGGAACAATTGACTGAGATCAGAAAACCAGTGAGGAGGCTGTGGTAACTAAGCTAGAGAGGACCCACACCTGACCAGGGGATGGTGGACCAAGAGGACAGGAGTCCCAGGATAGGAACGAGCACTGACCTTTTTCAGATCACCACTGCTACTAAAACCTTCAGGGTCAACTGTGCAAATACCCTCAGCTCCTGATCTGAGAATGGGTGACAAATGTGCTCATTTCCCAACAAGGGTTTAGGGAAGTGAAAGAGGAAACTAACCTCAAAATAAAGGGGCCTGACTCACCATCTCCCAGGAAAATTCTCTGAAGCTTCTGTCAGCCCCTAGTCCATGTACACCTTACCTTACAGGAATGTGGACACCGAGAGGGAGTCCCACACGCGAAACTCCTAGGGACTTCAAGAAATAGGACAGATCTAGCCCTGCTTTCCTACTACTTTGCTGTAAGGCCTGGGGCAGATCACTATATCTCTCTGGACCTCAGTTTTCTCATCTATAAAATGGCAATAATAATCATCACCACCCATTTGTGGGACTTTTATGAGATCAAATAGCCTAATAAACTTGAAAATGCTTAGAGCTCTTTGGAAGTGGTTGCTACAGAAATGCAAGGTGTAATTGTTGATGTTGTTATGTAATTGGGTGTTACTATTGCCAACACCACTGTGAACTCATCCGTCCCTTCTGTCTAAAAAGGTCAAATGCCGTTCACGGTGTTTTTCTGTCACGAATAATTCCTAAATGTTCCCTCTTGTTTAGATATGAGCCCTATATCAGAAGGTTCCATGGATACTGCCTACCTGAAATGGACCTTGAGTCAGATCCTTTGAAAACCAGAAAGAGGGCCTGGCTGAGAGCATTTGGGAGGCAGCAAAAAGGAGATGATTCAACACAGCTCACTGGGAAAGGTGCTGGTGTCCTGGGCAGGGATAGGCAGGTGATTCAAGATGGGATTTTCTGGGCACAGAGGAACTGTGATCACTCATCCAATTCCTCCATATCTTTGGCTGCCTCAACCCAGATCCCACCCCCCTCCCCATACTGAGCTACCTTCTGGTCGCAGTGTCTAGAAATCTAACGCTGCAATTAACATGACTCACCAACCATGTGACTTGCTAAAGTCACTAAGTTTGTCTCGTTTTCCTCATCCATGGGCTGAGGACGTGAGAATGCTTGGTGACTGTAAGGTGTTGTACCAAGGTAAAGGACTGTTTGTGGGAATGTTTTAAGATGATTTCCTACTTGGAGGTGCTGGTAGTGGTGGCTGGAAGCTGCTCTGGAGTGGCTATGAGAGGAGATGTAGGAAGCCAGACCCAAAGTTCCCAAGCTGGGTAGAAAGTGTCTCTTGAGCATGGGTTTGTGGAATCTCTGAGTCTTCTAATACAGAGCTTCTCCTTCCCTGGTAAAGCAAACCACAAGACCAGGACAATGTGTGGGAGTCACTATCTCCCATCAGTCCATGGCTGGGCTAGTGCACTCTTTCCAAGTATCTCCAGACTTTCTGGACGGAGGCATGGAGCTGGCCTCGGACAGTGACACCAACCCACCCAAACTACCAAGGGAGTATGTCTGGGGAAAGGCAGAATCCCTCCTAATTAGGGAGAAGTCAGAGCTCAACTACCAAGAGGCTGCACGTTGCTTTCCCAGGGGGGCCTGCCCTGAATGGAAAAAAACAGGAGGCCACAGAAGAGGGGCCACCTCAGCAGGGACTGTGCCTGGTCTTCTAAGGTAGCACATGTGTGACAGGAGCAAGTGCAAGGCCAAGGGTAGGGCCCTGCTTGCTGTCTCCAGCTTGGATCTCTTGCTCACAGCCAGATGGGAGAGAAAACAGGTTAGAGTTATTCAGGGGAGGAAGCTTAGGGACAACCCACATAGCTATAGACCTGTGGGGTTCCCCTCAGAGGACTGTACCTCCCTCATGAGACCTAGGACATGGTTGATGGATTGGTGAACCCTAAAGTCCTGATAGCAAAGACAAGTTCTCCACATGCATAAGGAAGGTTAGCCTACCAGAGACTGCTCGCTCTGCCCCTGTTCCCCTGCTTTTAAGTATTCTCCAGCCTTAACTGATTTCCTAACTTATCGGCCTGGGGTTTGAGTCTTTCCTTTAACATGACTCCTCTTATGCATCCGACCAGGCTCAGCGACACCCCTGAACCCAGGCCTGGCAGGCAGACTCCCATCCACCTGTACACGTGGGAGGCCCTCCGTAGCCACACTTTCCCTCTGAGGTGTAGTGACCATAAGCATGGACCCTGGAATTAGACCGTCTGCGTTCAAACCCCAGGTTTTGGTTTCCCACTAGTCAGCCATGTGTACTTGGGCGGGTTATTAACTTTTCCAGGCCTCCCCTTTCCCGTCTGTATTTGTGGATAATTGTAGAATCCATCTCAGAGCCTTGTTTTAAGAATTAAATGTGTTGAGGGCGGTGCCTGTGGCTCAAGGAGTAGGGCAGCAGCCCCATATACCGGAGGTGGTGGGTTCAAACCCAGCCCTGGCCAAAAACTGCAAAAAAAAAAAAAAAAAAAAGAATTAAATATATTAACAACATGCATAGCACCGTGCTTACTACCCAATAAGCACCATTTCTGCGTTGGGTCCTTTTCCCAAGACTGTGCTCACAAGCTGTTCTTGAGAGGCTTCCTGTGATTGCTCTGTGCTCTCCTGTCCCCCCCCCCCATTGCCCTGTCCCTTGTCATGTCAGTTTTCTCCTTGCTTCCTAGTCACATTGAGCACACGTAAGCTCCTGGAACCAGAGAGCTGGCATTCATTCTTCTTGGGAACCCTCAGACCTCCCCACCTTCGTGGGCTTAACATCCTTCTCAACAAAGTCATGTCTATCTCATCTTTCAGAATTCACATCCTTCATGGCACAAGTTCTGGTTAACCTCTGCCAGCTGAGTGACCTTGGGCAAGTTCCTTAACCTCTCTCACTCTTGGTTTCCTTATACGTAAAATGAAGCAGGCTTCCCTTCCTCACAGGATGAAGGTGAGGATAAAGCAGAGCCATCCCAGATGCCTGGGCAGTGCTGGCACAGAGTAGATGCTTGCTAAATGTTCCTCTTTCCTTCTCTCAACCATGTTCTCATAGTCCCGCCTCTTCCTCTCCTTTAGCCCCTAACAATCTTCTATACAATACAATGAACTTGCTCTATGTATGTGCTTGGGTATTTATCATGTGTTGGTCCTTCCTTCTTTCATTCATTCAACATTTATCAGGCATTTACCATTTTTCTGATGCTGTGTAGAACCTGTGGGTGACTAAGACTAAAGCTTTGCACTAAAGAGCTCCCAGAAAATTGCAAGGATCAAATATATGTGTGAATAAATTTAGGGTCTGTGGTAATTGTCTACAAGGTACTTTAGCTCACAGCATATGTTGTGACTAACACTGCATTCAGCAGTCAAGGGTCTTCAGTTCAACTCATGGAGTGTTGACTGAGCCCATACTGTGGCCAAGGACTGCACTAAGCCCTGGGAATTCAGTATAAAGAAGAAAGTCAGGAGTCCAATGGGGGGAAGAAAGACAAAAAGATGTAAGGAGTCAGGGGTGTCCAACCTTTTTTCCCCTTCCCACCACACATTAGAAGAATAAGAGTTGTCTTGGGTCACACGTTAAATACACAAACTCCAATGAAAGCTAATCAGTAAAAAAAAAAAAGGTCTGTGCATACTTTTTGTGATATCTAATGCTACAAGGTAAGCAAAAAGTTCCTCACAAAATCAGCATGTGGCCTGAAGGCCACAGGTTGGACACCCCTGGATTACATCATATGGACAGTGCTCCCATGTCCAGGTATTATTGTCTAAGAAGGGGATGACAAAGTGTAAGGGGTCAGGAGGACTTCCTGGAGGAGATGGCATCTAATACTGGAAGGGTAAGGAGGAATTATCTAACCAAAGGAGGGACAGATGGTGCCTCCAGATGGAGGGACAGGGCCTGTGCTAGGTCTAGGGGCAGCAGGGCAAGGTATAGGGCTCAGATAACTATGAGTAGCTCTGTAAGGTGGGAGCCAGACACAGGAGGCTCAGAGGCTCCAATAACATCTTCTTTTCTTCTCTCTCTGATCCCAGAACACTTTCCCCATCAAACCCCTCAGCCTCAGTGCCAGATGCCGCCCTTTCCCAGAGGCACTGATTTCTCCGCTGCTAAAACCTGCCCTAGCTTGGAAGCCGTGTGGCCCAGGCCCTTCCTCAGGGACAGGGGAGCTGCAGAGGGAGACCCTGTGTGGGAGTTTAAGGTGGATAAGAAAGAGGGAACATCTTAAGAGGAAACCTAATAAACACATGTATATGTAAAAAGAAAAAGAAAGAGGGGACATCCCACAGTCCCCACGCAAGGACATTGACCAATGTCTAGGGTTTGTCTTGTGTTATGATTACTCCATCCTGGTGGTAATAGCTGTAGATGTCCAGAATGAACCTGCTTCCTTGGCCACATCTCCCCGCACCCCAACTCTGCTTATCTGTGCTAAGTCTCCTCTGGCCCCTGCTCCTGCCAAATCAGTTGCCACTAACTTGGTTAAGGTGAAGGTTCTCTCACCTTCCTGGAGTTTTACCGCATACCCAACATGCCACGAGGCTCCAGCACACCCCATGTTTGAGGAAGGACATGCATGCACAGTCACCACATGCACTCACGCCCCCTCCCACATGCCAGCTCACAGTACCCACGCTCACACACAGGCGCTCACACCACTTACCCACGCATCTGCTTGGAGACACACATTTGCATGCCAGAAGGGCCTAGCTTGCCTCTGCTCTTGTAAGCTCCCTTCGGGGAGAAGCAGGCCTTTGGAAGTCAAGTGCCACATCAGAGAACCCCCTACCTCTGGCTGAGAGAGTACCAAAGGGTTAACAGAGAACATTTCCAGGGAGTTTGCCTCTTAATCAACACAGTTAATTCTTTTCCTTTTACAAACATAAATTCTTGGCAGTCAGTAACCAAGAAAGAAAAGAGAAAGAAAAAAATCTTAACCCAACATTAGTCAAATCTTTGCCTCTTCCTATTTTTTTTTTCAAGTTAAGACCCAGGGGAATTCAAAGCAATGAGAGAAATCCCAGCCCAGATGGAATGTTTTTGCTAATATACGGCTGCAAGTTATTTAAATGTATGTTGAAGTGAGTGTGTGTGTGTGTGTGTGTGTGTGTGTGTGTGTGTATGTGTGTGTGAGAGAGAGAGAGAGAGAATATGTGAGTTTAGCAAACACGGCTGAGTGGTGTCTGTGAGTGTGCACGTGTGCACACATGTGTGACTTCAGCACACAGCAGAGCAGAGGAACCACCAGAATCTCTGTCTGAGTCCCAGCTGTCCTCTCTTAGCCAAGACTGTCCTTGTCTTTCAACTTAAGGTCTCTGGAGACAACAGCCCTATCCCTGCACCTCATCTGCTAGATGGCCTCGGTGACACATTCTGCTAACGATAACCAACCGTCATACACATTTCTTACCCTTCTTTCCTGCTTAGCCAGAAGACTTGAGGCTGGAATTTCCAGCCCTGGAGGAGAAGGATAGTTGAGATGCCCAAGCTCCATCCCACAGAGTGGCTCCCAATAGCCCCCCAAACCCCCAAGAATGGATCTGCCTGGATTTGAAGTCTGGGCTTAGACTCTGTCCCTGGCCTCTTGCTAGCCCCTCTCACAGCTCCGCGTGGTCGTCCCTGTTCCCCCACAGATCCACCCAGACGGCAGGCTTGACTCTCACCCATGGACTCCACCTCAGCAAGGCTCCCCACCCAACCCTAGAAGCACCCTGGGCAGGTTTAGGGTGTGAAGACTGTGCAGACAACCCCCTCAACTCCCACTTGCCCTCAGCTCCCTCTCATCTGCTCCCTCCTGAGCAGACTTTAATTCTGTTAATCTTTCCTCTGAAATCGCTTCTCTGGCCTCGTAATCAGCTGTGTGGATTCCAACTTCCTGATTTCCATGGGGAGATTAAACAGCTTTCTCCATCCAAGGCAGTTTGGATGGCCGGGCCACCCCCTGGGCTGGCTAGACCCCTCTCTGGCAAGGGGGCTGCTCTCACTCTTTTGAGCCTGGGCCCACCCTGAGGCCTAGGCCTTCCACATGGAACTTCCCATGCCCCTACCCTGCCCCAGGCCCCCGGAGACGACAGCCCTCACATCACTTTCCCTTCACACAGAGGCCTCCAGCGTCCCCAGCCAGGCTTGGGCCTGGGGTGCACAACTTCCTCTATCACCAGCTCTGGCAAAGGAGCAGAGGCAGGGCTGGGATCTGCAGAGAGAGTCCTCAGCCTGCTCGCTCCCCTGCTTTTCCTCCAGTTTCTCTGCTCCTTCCGTTTCTGAGAATGAGGCCATCCATGGTGTCCCCTGGCTGTGAAGGGAGAAGACTCAGAGCTCTCATCTCTCTGAGAGTCTGTCATCTACTTGTTCATCTTCTGGTGCCACCTCAGGACCTAGTGCCCTGCTGAGTCCTGGCTTGAGATAGAACAAAATGGGGTCAGTGTGGGGACTGCGTGGGAGGGATGTTGGGAAGCAGGAACCGTCCAAGGGGAAGCAGAAATGAGTTTTGGATTATGCAACCTTTGAGCTTGCCTCGATACACAGCGAGGTGACGGCAGCCGCTGACATCTGACTTCCAACCTGGAAGGCATAATTGCTTGAAAAGGAATATATGAGGCAGAACAAGGGAAAAAGGACATTCTGTGGACAGTGTCCTGGAATGCCACCTTGTCAAGGCTACCATTTCCCACTGAAAGGGATGAGGTCCTGGGGCTTCTACACGTAGGCACTGGCTTCCCAAGGACTAAAGATGCCCGAAGGACTCTGGGTCTGTCTTGGACTGAGGGCTTCATAGATCTCCTGACACAGTGTATAAGATATTATGGATATGGGCAGGATTACGGAAGAAGCCCTATGGCCTTAATCACGTTCTCAAGAGGGTCTCTCACCCCAAGAAGCTAAAAATCACTGCCGTAGAGGCTAACATGAGGTGACCTTTCTGGCTGGCCACAGTGACCCAAAGGACTGGCCAGGATGGAGCCTGGTGACCTCTGGCTGAAACAAGGGGACTGCGTCAGGCTCGGGCAGTCTTGTGAGTCTGAGGGGCTGACTCTTGGACTCTCACTTCTGTGAGCGTGTGTGTGTGTGTGTGTGTGTGTATGTGTGTGTGTTTCTAGAGATGACCCTGGCAGTGAAGCCTGTATCTTAAAGCAGATCTTTGCCAGATGAAATCCTGGTGCCCGTGTGCCACACCATCGCTGCCTATAGACTTCACCTATAGGCAGTATAGCTAGTGATGGCACTGGCAAGTATTAGCTAGTGATGGCAAAAGTGACTCAAGTTGAGCCCTGGGTCCTCCTGGGATGTCAGTGAAGTGTGCACAGAGAGGTGAGAGGGATGCGGAGGTGCATAATGAAAAGCCCATTGGCCCACCCCTGCTCTAACTTCACTGCACCATGGTCTCCCATGAAATGGCAAAAATGGGCTAAAGGGGTCCTGGGGGCCCCTTCAATGTAGCCATCCTCAGTTCAGTTTTAAGAAATCCCCCTCCCGTTGCCTCCCTGAGGCTCCTGTGAGGGGTGAGGGGAGTGGAGATCACCCCAAACCACAGAGGACTTCCCAGCCCACTGCTCTTTGCACTCCAGGAGCAGCCACCCACCTCCCTACAAAAAAGGCTGGGACTAAGCAGGATTTTCCTTTTTCCCTTTTGGCGTGTGTGCTTGTTGGCTTTCACCCTCACATTGAGCAGGCCTGGGGGACTAGCTTGTCCTCTCTCCATTCCCGTGTGACAGAGTGGGGGGCCTGGTTCAGATGGGTGTGGAAGGAACACCCTGGCACCCAGGCCAGAGGCACACTCCCCTCTGGACTCTCAGAGACAGAGACACACCCTAGTCCTACGTGATCCCTCAAGCTGGCTCCCTAGAGCCTGCTGGCTCTGTAATGTGTGCCTGCCGTGGGGTTTATATACATGTGCGCTGTCTGCGGATCTGTGTGTGAATAAATATAGATAGACAGATATAAATCAAGGGTTTGGGAGGTGGGCGGTGGCACTGCCTGCCTGAAGCAGCCAAGCCACTGCCAGTACTTCCAGGAGGGCAGCTCGGGTGTCTCCCTGAAAAATCTGTCCTCAGTCACTTCCGCCCGTGGCTCCTTCTCCCCACTCCCCAGCGTGGAGCTGTCATCATCACCAGCTCCTCTCACGCTCCCCTCAACCCAGCCAGGCTGTTGCTGTATCCTCACTTCTTCCTCCGCAGCAACCCTGAAATCTGCTTCTTTCTTGGCCTCGGCTCCCTCCCTCAGCAGCCCCCTCCTCGTGTCTCCATCTCTCTCCTCCTGGCTTGTCCCCTTGCCTCTTGGTCTTGTTTCTCTTGGCTTTTCACTCCGACTCTGGGCTTTGTCCATCTTGCTGTGTGAGTGTCATGCACAGGCCTGTCTTTCTCTCTCTGTTTGTTTCTCTCTCTCCGTTCAGCTCTATGTCTCGCAGCCAGCAGATCTCCTTGGGGAAGGAGCATCGCTAACCTCCTGCTTTTCTCTAATCTCACTGTCCAGTTTGCCAGGCTCTGGGCAGACAGAGGTGGGAGGCGGCACAGGGAGGGGAATGCACCCCCTACTCCCCGGGGGCCTGGGGAAAGAGCAGCTGGGCCAGGAACCAGGGACGCAGCTCTGCCCGTGACTAAAAGGACTAAAAGGAGAGGCAGGCCTGTGTATTTGCATGTCAGGTCTCTTTTACATAAATCTGCATGTCAAGCTGGAGGCCCTAGAGCCAGGTAATGCAAAACGATGCAAAATAAATTAATAAGTGTGCCCCACTGCAGGTGTAAGCCAGCCCTATCTTCCAACTGGCAGAGCAAACCCAGATGAGCTAGAGCCTTCATGGGGGTTGGGTGGAGCAGGCTGGACAAGCCCAAGGGGCAGCCTACTAGTCCATGCTCCAGAGAGGCCCTGGGTGGAGGCGGCTGATGGCTGAAGATTCAGGGCTCAACTCATCAGTGGGGAAAGGGGGGTGCAGGGAGTTGGTGAAGGAAACTTTTCAAGGTTATCCAGCTCTCTGTGGTGGTGCCAGATCTGAAGCCTGCCCCTTGAATCTCAGAACAGTAACCCCTCTGCTCCTTCTGTTCACAAGTGAGTGAATTTCACTGCTCCATTTGTCCAGTGACTTTGGGGGCTCAGGGATGAGAATCTGCCTGTGGCACAGCCTCTACTCTAACCATCTCTGAGTGTGCTGCAGACACCACGGGGCCCTGCCTCCCCTTTAGGAAAAGGCAAGGTGCAAAGGCAGCAGTGGGTTTACAGCCCTGGAAAGTGAGACTTCTGGGCTTCCCTTGGATTAGGAAATGGTTGGTAAAGGCCCAAGGTTTCTTCCACATGACAGGAGTATGAGGGCAGGCCAGTAGCTCCAGAGCCTGCCTTGGACACAGCTCCATTCCTCCTCTGTCAGGCAAGAGTGAACCAGCCCTGGGAGCCCAAACACTCCCAAAGGCTGCTCCAAACACACCTGCAGTTGTGTAAAGGGGACCCACAGAAGCGCACTGGGTTGGGCGTGACTGCTCTCTTCCTCTGTGGCAGGAAGCTGGCCAAGGGGCCAGCCCTGTCACTGGAGAGTGCAGACTGACCGTGTGTGCAGTGGTGGCCATCTCAGGAGGCATGGGAGCTTGTGCTTATAGGCAGGAGCTTGGGAATGAGCTGCACCTCTGCGTGGGTCCTGGTGTCACAACTTACCAGCTGTGTGACTCAGGGCAAGACACATTGCTTCTCTGGGCCCCCTTTTCTCATTTGTTAAATATGGGTGGCAAGAGGTTTAAGTGAGGACAAAGCCCATGCACACCCCACCGTGCATCCTCCCCCCATGGAGAATTCATCTATGAATGGTAGCCATCATTGCTACCCCTGCAAATGTAGGTGTCACAACTAGGCCAGCCAGGGTCAGAGGAAGAGGGTAGGAAGCCTCTCTCTCCCACCGTCTCCTCCTTCTCCTCCCTCCCCACACCTATTCTCTACACCCACACCAGGGGGAACATTCTAGAACACAAATATTATAGTACTACTTCCTTGTTTTAATTTCTTTCTAGCTCCCTGTTGTTCTTATGATAAAGCCCAAGCTCCTTGATATGGCCTTACAAGGCTTTTTGAGATCTGGCTTCTGCCTATCTTTCAAGACTCATCTTTTGTTCTCTGGCAACCCCAGCTTCAGTCACACTGAGCTGTCCACAGTTACTTAGACTTGGCAGGTTCAGTCCCACCTCCTGCCCCTCCATTGGCTGCTTCATAACCCCAGCTACTCACCTCCTTTCCTCTTCGTGTGGAAGTTGCTGCCTCCAGAACACTTCACTCCCCCTGCTAAGGTTTGAAGGGAAGGGCTTAAGGGGCTCTCTGTCCCAGGAGATTCTGTCTGAGAGGTGGGAACAGGAAGGACCTCTAAGATCATCTTGTCTGACCTCTTCTTTGACTGGAAGGGGTTTCCTCCAGGTTCCACCTGCCCCTTGTCCTCATTAGCAGAAGAAGAAAGCCAATCAGTGACCCCTCCTAGGCACCAAGGGTCTCACATTCAAGTGTATTTGCATTTAATCACCTCTCCCAGGGAGAATAAATACATAGAAAAGACTTGGGGACCCAAAAAAATGAATTTCAAGATTCTAGCATGGTAACTTATGCCTGTAATCCTAGCACTCAGTGAGTGGATCACCTGAACTCAGGAATTTAAGACCAGCCTGAGCAAGAGCAAGACCCCATCTCTACTAACAATAGAAAAAACTAGCCAGGCATTGTGGAGAGTCCCTGTAGCCCCAGCTACTTGGGAGGCTGAGACAAGATGATCACTTGAGTCCAAGAGTTTGAGATTGCTGTGAGCTATGATGACACCAGGGCACTGTACTAAGGGCAACAGAATGAGACTCTGTCTCCAAAAAAATCAAAGATTTCAAGCTCCAGGAAGAGACCTCTGGGATATATGTATTTCTGGGCAAGGGCTAACTATCTAATAGTTCTTCACATCTGTGCCCATATGGGCCACTGTGAGCTTTTATCTGTTTTTATCTGGCCTGCCTCACCTGCCCAGAGAGCAGGACCCGTGATGAGGGGAGCAAAGCAAGAGCCCTCTCTGCGGAAATGCTGCTGCTGCTGACTTCATGAACAGTGAGGTGATCTCCAGTCAGGGCCACCATCGGCCTGTGGAAAGCACAACGGTCCTGGAATCAGAGGACCCAAGTTCAAGTCCTACTTCCTACTTAAGTGAATGAGCAAGGAGCAAGTCACTTAACCTCTCTGAACCTCAGTCTTCTCAATCCTAAAACCAAGATAGAAATAGTTTTCTCCTCTCCAGGCTGGTGTGAAGGTCATGTGAGGTGATAGATGTGAAGGTGCCCCCAACAATTCAACATTCAATCGTGTTCTTTGTCATGAAAGGAGACAAGCCTGAGTTTCTGATCAGGCACCAGCACCCCCCTGCCCTTGCTCACATTCTGTGCCTAATCACTTATGGACTGGAGGTGTTGTGCTTATAAATATTTGTTCCTTATGGCCCGACTTTCATGAGTTTTATCAGCCTGACTGATAAGATAATCCTGCCCTGTTGGGTGAGCTCTGGCACCTGGTGTCCTGCATTGCAGGTGACCTCTGAGACCTAACTTTTTAATACCTAGCAAGTCAATACCAAGGCTCTCAACTTACAGGCTGGAGAGGAGGGGCATCCGAGGGGACCTCCGAAATTAATTCTCTTTGTTTCTGGATCTGATGTCTAGAGTTGACCCGAGACTCCAAGTTAACACCTTTCATGCCAGATGGTGACTGGGTCTCCACTGGCTCCACTGAGCTCAGAACCAAAAGGGTTTTGAAAAGACTTGAAGTGAACAACCTTCTCCTTTAATTAAGCTCAAAATCTCCATATCTATTTCAGCCTTTGAAAAGTGAAACCCAGGAAAGCAGGTTCCCCAGGCAGAAAGAAGAGGTGTGCGGAATTAATAATCCATCTCGATTTTTCCTGTGTAATTTAATAAGTTGACTAAGCTTATCGGGGAACCCAGGCTGCATTTAGCTACTGGGACAGCCAGGATCACGTACCCGCCTCACTTTCCCGGTCAACAAAGCTCACATTAGAGCGGTTGACTAGTCAGGAAGGCCACGACGTGAGGTGAGCCAGGGTTAAGGTGGAAAGCTGGGACCTGTCTCACCTTGCTCGGTCACACACTACCATTTGGCAACATGCCCCTATTCCTATGATCTTCTAGCCACAGCCTCCCGGAGTCTCTTGTGCAGCCTTGCGGGGCATCTGCCCTCCTGGGCTCTGAGTTTGAAGCACTGGATTGGCCCCACTGCCCTCCACCTCTCTCAGCTTCAGGCTTATTCTAGAACTATTCTGAGATTGCTCCTGCCCTGTACCTCCAAGAAGAAAAGCAACTGCATGGAACGGAGGCGAGTGCCAACCCCCAGCAGACTCCCCACCCCTTTCTGCCCCTCCTCTGCCTCCAGAGGCTAAGCTCAGGGCTGCTTCTTTCCAGAACAGCAGAGCTCTCAAGGAATGTGTTTCACAAAAGTGAAATTCTCATACAAAACTTGAGAAGCCTGGCAAGGGAATCCTTGGAACCAGTATGGGAAATGCTGCTCTAGGTGTTAACCTCTTTTTGAGCATCTACTGAGCTTCTGATTATCTCCAGAAAAAGCACTTGGTAAGGGAAGGGGGAGCAGACACCAAAATGGATTTTTTTCCATAGTGCTTCAATTCTAGACCTAGAAGGGGGTTAGTTCAAGGTCCCCCACCCCCCATTTTTTAGCAGATGGATAGTCTGAAGTTCAAGGAGGAAAGGTGGCCTATCTAATATTTCTAATTACTAAGACAGGACCAGTGAAGCTTTAGTTCAAGACATGAAAAAGAAACACAAAGAGAAGAAGGTGAGAGAGAGAAAGAAGCAAAACTACTTTGTTACAGGAGGTGTCGGCCCTCATGCCTGGGCCACAGAGAAAGCGGCTGGTCCTTGTCCTCTGGGACATGCCCCTGCTCTAGGATCCCCTGGTGCTCTTGTTAGAGTGTCATCCCTTTAAGCACTGGAGCTTGCTCCTTCAGTGGGCTCCTGCAAGTGAAGAGGGGAGTATTAGGTTACGGTGACTAACAGCAAAGGCTCTGGAGGGCTGGATCAAATCCTGCCTCCACGACAGTGCTTATGAGACCCAACCAAGTTATGAAACCTTCTTTGTGCCTCAGTTTCATCATTCCTAGAATGGGGATAATAGCAACTACCTCATAGTGTCCATGAATGAGATAATGCGTGTAACATGCCTGACGTATATCATACCAGACCATAAGCTCCATGAAGGCAGGGGCTCTTTTTTTTTTTTGAGACAGAGCCTCAAGCTGTCACCCTGGATAGAGTGCTATGGCATCACGGCTCACAGCAACCTCCAATTCCTGGGCTCAAGCAAGTCTCTTGCCTCCACCTCCCAAGTGGCTGGGACTACAAGTGCCCACCACAACACCCAGACATTTTTTGGTTGCAGCCGTCATTGTTGTTTGGCGGGCCCGGGCTGGATTCGAACCTGCCAGCTCAGGTGTACGTGGCTGGCGCCTTAGCCCGTGGAGCCACAGGCGCTGAGCCATGGGCAGGGGCTTTGTTTTGTTTCCTGCTATACCCTTGGGGTCTAGAATATGTTTTGCCGGAGTAGCTGTCAATAAATACATAGAATGACTGGATGCAGCCTGTGGTTCTTATTGTCATTATTTCCCTTAATGGTTATTATTATAATTATTATTGCCCAGAGTGCTTTCTTTTTCTACTGCACCCACCTTTTCTTTTCTCATCCTGGACTCCTTTCTGTCATGGTCAACTTTGCTCTTAGAGTCTTTGCTCCTTGCGTGTGGCACACACCTGCATGTCCCTGTCAGCTGTTTGTCTCTCCACCTGTCTCCGCTCACCTGCAGGGGAAGAGGGAGAACCGTGAGGCTGAGTCCAAACCCTTGCTTCCCTGCCCAGCCCCCACGCACACCAGCCAGTGTTCACATTGCTGCTCCCCTTTATGTAATTTGAAATTCTGACCACCCTCCTCTAACAGCCTTTGTGCTGCCTAATAAGTCAGGGGTGGTTAAAAAAAAAAATCCCATCATTTTCTTTTTCCTTTCCAAGGAAGGCTGTCCACTTATTTTTGTTTTGTCTGATTCAAAACTGACTGATGCAATTCCCTTCTGCTCTGACAAATGGGGACCCTCAGCAAAGAAGGAAACAGAGCCAAAATGAAAAGGGAAGGGGTCAGGGGCTTTCTGGAGATTTATGAAGTCACCACTGGAGCACAGGCAGCTGGACAGTTCTCTTCTATGCTCAGGCCTTGAGTTTCAGGAAAACACAAAGACTCAAAGACGCGCCTCCATTTGAGTCATTTGGGTGGAGCTGGGATTGTTATGTGTACTATCTTCCCTTTCCCTCTCTTTCCCTAACTGAGAGCAGTGAGCAGTAAGCAGCGGGAATGCCTGGTTTCTTCTACCTTTGGGATTCAGGACACTGGGGCAAAAGACAAAGAGACAATCCTTTGGTTCTCAAATCCTATTCTCACTCCCTTCTCCCCATCCCTGGGTTTAGAGTTTTAGTTCACTTTGAATTAGTGATAATCTAGAGGGGGAAATGTGTAGGACATTGATAGGCTAAATTGCAATCCATCATACATAACTCAACCTTGCAAATTAACACAGGCCCACAAGCATAGGCCTGGAAGAATCAGACCATAGCCATTAAGAATTTGCTCAAAGGTAGAACATAACAGTAATATAAAATAAGGCCTATGCTGCGGCGTTTCACACTCTGAATTGTAGTCTGCCAGAAACTGGACTGTAACCTAAAGATAGGCTATGACATGAAATAGTCAATCAGACAAACTTAAGGGGGTTGCTGTGTGTTGTCTTAATGTGCACGACTAAAAAACAGATTCTATTTACTTTCATCTACTTTTTAACCATTTAACTGAATGAGGGTCTCAGTTTACTAAATTAATGAAGATGTTGCCTTTGTGCAACGAGTGGTTCCCATCCCTTGGAGGTTGGCTGTGTTTGTCTGAGCTCAGGTCTTCTGGAGTACAGTACCTGATGCCCAGTTAAGTGTCCAGGCCCACTCCCTTGGCCAAGCAAGGAGGCCAGGTGAGGTGACACACCTATTGCGACTCCAATGGGCTGAGGCAGGTGGCAGGAGTGGCTCTTACCACAGTCACAGACCCTTTGAATGCAAGGGATGAACCTACTGAGTTGAGAGTGGGCAACGAGCATCAAGTTCAGTAAACTGATGAAGCAGGGCTAGTGCAGCGTTGGAGTAAGAAAGAATCTAAGGTGGCATCAAGGCTAGAGTGTAGAGCTGGGGAGTCACAGAACTGGGGACATTCTTCCCTGGCCATGCTCTGCCTGTAGCCACAGGAGCCACACATGAGGCACTGCCTTCTCAGCAGCCTGGTGTCCACTGCCCTTTCTGCCCCAGATGCTCATACTTGGTCCAGGCCCTCTGCAGTTCTTCCTTCCTGGCTTGTCTGGACTTGGCAGGTGGTTCTACTTCTTTTTTACTGTGGTAGAAATCCCATGGTCTCAGCTACAACAATTGCTCCTCCCCCAGGTGACAAAATCTCCCTCAGTCCCTGCAGCTGTATCCAACTCAGATTCCTGGCTTAGGGGATGGGGAGTGGCGTGGAGAAGGGGTAGGAACTAGAAAACAAAAAGACTGGGTCGAGACGGACAAGGAGGAAAATACTTTGGGTGAGAATCAGAGAGTTAAAAATATCTTCCCCATGGTGCACAGTGGGAGCATGCTGAGTTCTTCACAGGGCCAGTGATAGCCAAATTGTGACATTAAATTGATTTTTCATATTCTTTGAGAAACTGAGAACCCCCACTCTGAACCCCAATAATGTTGCTCAGCCTGATTCTTTCGACTTTCAGGTGTGACCTTTAAGGAATGACAGAAGGGAATGACTGTTCAAGCTGAGATAAATATATTCAAACTCCACGCAGCGTTCTAGAGTACCTTTTTTTGTTTGCTCTACTTTTGCTCTAGGAATGTCTTATTTTTTTACTTCTGGGGTCTTAAGGCTTATAGCAATCACCTGGCTTTTTCTTATCTGAAAGTGCTGTTTGCCTCCACCCAATGGGCCTTGCTTCGATTTTATGACATCCTCCATTTCACACCTTCAGTACTTGTCACCAGCGGGTAGATAGGAAACAATCTGGTCTATTAACTGAGCGCTATCCTGTTTGCCTTTCTGCCTCGTCATGGCTCACAGGCTCTGACGCAGATGTGACGCTGCACAGCCTTTGCCTGGTTACTCAGCCACTCACACCCCGAGACGTGCATAGCACTTGTCACTCAGATCGATCTGATCCAAACAGGAAACTTCCCATCGAAGCATCCCCACCCCGCTTTGTCTCATCATCCTCCACAAATCCAACCTCAGAAGATTTTCCTATTCAGTTTTAAAAACAATTAATGACAACTTGAATGGGAATACAGATGGCATATTTATAAAATTTCAGAGGACACAAAATCAAGTAAGAAATCACTAAATAGGGTTAAATCAAAGTAAGATTACAAGTCAATCTTGATAGGCTAGAACAAGAAACTGAAAGTAACAAGATGAAATTTACCAGCAGTAAATGTGAAGTGTCATCTTTGAACTCATAAAAAAAGAAAAATAAATCCCACCACCCCAAACAACCCAACCCAACACAGCTGCACAATTTCAGGCTTTGGAAGATGGAGCTCAAAGAGTTAGACATTGATTGCAAGCTCATTGTGAGGTGAGGGTTTTGGGGACCCTCAAAAAACCCAAGGTGAGTTTAAGCTGCATAGTTGGAAATATAGAGTACAAAAGAAGGAGCTGATGGAGGCGAGGAGCTGGTTCTCATTGCTGGACCATTCCTGATGTGTTGTGTTTCATTCTCATATTACTTTTTTCTTTTTTGGAGACAAGAGTTTCACTTTATCGCCCTCAGTAGAGTGCCATGGTGTCATAGCTCACAGCAACCTCAAACTCCTGGGCTCAAGCCATCCTCTTGCCTCAGCCTTCCAAGTAGCTGGGACTATAGGCCTGCCATAACGCCCAGCTTTTTTTAGAGAAGGGGTCTCATCCTTGCTCAGGCTGGTCTCTGAACTCCCAGCTCAAGCAATCCACTTGCCTCGGCCTCCCATGCTGGGATTACAAGCATGAGCCCACTGCACTTAGCCTTTCCATATTGCTTTAAGATGAACACTGACAAATTATGCACCAGGAGGGCGGGACCAGGAAGATGGAGATTCTGGAAATTAAAACAAATGGAAGACCATGACTGTGAAAGAACTAAAGAAGTTTAACTGCAAGGAGAAAAAAAGATTTAAGGGAGACATGAAAGCTGCTTTTAAATACTTTAAGGGCTATTCTATACAAAGAGAATAAAGCTTTTTCTCCCCAACTCTCGAGACAAAGTAAGTTCATGAGAGTAAGTGAAAGGGAGCTAAATTTCAGTCCATCTTGAGAAAGAAAAGAACTGTCCAAAGCTGGGATGGTCTGCTGGATTAAGTAACGAGTTCTCTGGCATTGGAGGTATTCAGGCAAAAGCTGGAGGATCAGATAATAGAGATGCTATAGAGAGAATCTTGTATTCATCAGAGGAGTAGATCAGATGACCTTTAAGGACTTTCTCAACTTGGACATACTCTGATTCAGGGACTTCTATTACGATTGATTATACTATGCCCTACACAAGAATATTAATTCCCTTTGGTAAAATAACAAGACTGCTGGTTTTTGGCAATATTTCCCAGTTTTTGTCAGACTCAGTTTTAAATTTTCAGATAAAAAGCACAGACTCTGGAGACAATTGCCTGAGTTTCAACCCTGGCTCTGTTGCTTATTAGCTGTGTGACCTTCAGCAAGTCAGATAACCTCTCTGGGCTTCATTTCTTTCATTTTTAAGATAGGGATGATTATAATGCTGCCCCATAGAGATGTTATGAGGATTAAATAAATTACTATTTGAAGCACTAGGAACACTGCTGGCACATAGTAAGTATTATAAATGCATTTGTTACATAAAAAAATTAATGTAAAATGGCTGAAAACAAAGACCAGGAAAGAGTTCAATGTTTACAAAATGGTTCAAGGAAGTTCTCCTTCTTTACCACCTTTCATCACTAGCAGTTCTAGATGTGAAATAGCCAAGAGCCCAAGGTAGCAAAGAAAGAAGGAATGAAAAAGAGAAAGAAAAAAATCACACAGGCTCCCTAAGCTCTCAGGAGGAAGAAAAAGCTTCCTGCTGTCAACGTACAGTAACCTCTGAAAAGGCCTGTGTGTTTAATGACACCAGATTATCCCTGCCTCCTCCAGCCTTCCTCTCCCTTCTTGGAGTTGCTAGGAGGCCAGGGGTGTGCTGCATTGTAATAAAGCAGCAGTGGGGGAGGGTGGGGGGCCAGAGAATGTGAGATCTACAGGGCCTGTTCCCGGGAGCTTAATATCCTCTTATTGGAATAACTATTGTCCCAGCTTCTCGACAAATACCAACCATCATTAATAAAAGGACTAATAAAAGCATTTATTGCACACAGGCACTAGTCTTGCTTTTTCTAGCTCCAGGGCCTTGGCAGAGGCCGCTGTGGACGATGAGATCTGGAAAAGCTGAGGCTCCCCCTGCACCCAAGAGCTCAGCCCATGCCCCCAGCCCAGGCTGTCCCCCTTCCCAGGACTGAGGGCCATAATCAGTGAGACCTCTTGCCAGGAAAGAGGCTGGGCCACCAGACAGGGGGAGATGGGTGCATGAAGATGATACATCATTTAGTATCAAACTTCTGGGTCATTGTAAATAGTGACTATGGGCTGGTGAGAAAGAAAAAGTGGTTTATGAGTATGTTCTTTCAAGAAGCTTATGGGCCAGGCATGGTGGTTTACACCTATAATGCTAGCACTCTGAGAGGCTGAGGCAGGTGGATTGCTTGAGTTCACCGGTTCGAGACCAGCCTGAGCCAGAGCGAGATCCTGTCTCTAAAAAATAGCCAGGCATTATGGTAGGTGCCTGTAGTCCCAGCTACTTGGGAAGTTGAAGCAAGAGAATTACTTGAGCCTAAGAGTTTGAGGTTGCTGTGAGCTGGGACTCCACAGCACTCTACTGAGTATGACCAAATGAGACTTGATCTCAAAATAAACAAATAAACAAAAAAACCAAGCTTAAGGAACCTTCATCTTGCAGGATTTTCCCCACATTTTACAGAGGGGAAAATGAAAGCCCAAGTACTTAGGGGCCCAGTCAGCTATACAATATAGCTGCCCCTACGTCTTGCCCTGACTACTCCCAAATCCAGTGCTATTCTGAGATAAAAAGAAAGAGTAAGGCTGTATCAATCTCCATCCAGCTCCCGGTGGGGGATCTGTGAACACTGTGATCATCACCATCACTTCTCTAAATTATTATTGTTGTTATTATAATAACCAGTGGGTAGAGTTGAGTGGGTGGTGAATGCCAGATAATTACCGAGACCCCAAAATTAACATGTAGAGTCTTTACTTTTCCACTGCTGTTCAAAGATGAAAATGAAAGCTGGCCTCCAGGGAGCCCTGGGAAGAGTCCTAATCTTGAGATAGAATGAGGCCAGGAGAGAAAGGCAATGGAGAAAGACCAAGCTCTAAATGCTTAGGAAGCCAAGCTTGGAAGACCCCAGAATCCT
Source organism: Perodicticus potto (assembly GCA_963574655.1). NCBI lineage: Eukaryota > Metazoa > Chordata > Mammalia > Primates > Lorisidae > Perodicticus > Perodicticus potto. Next base: position 45,448 of record CAUYRH010123384.1, read on the forward strand.
AGATTGTGGATGATCTAGCTGCACAGGAGGCCAAGAGGGCGTAGTCAAACCAACCTGGGTTCAAATCCTGGCTCTGCCACTCCTTTGCTGCCTGACCTTGTTAAGTTACCTAACCTCTCTGAATAACACCTACCCCCTAGGGCTGTTGTAAGGGTTAGAAGACAGGCCGTGATAACTCAGGAACGCAGGTCCTTTTCCCTCTGAGCCTAGTGCTTTGCCAGTGAGAGGGACTATTAATTGTGGGGGTACAGGACTCCCCTCTGACATCAGGGGGACATTAGGAGGCAGAGTCCTTTTCTCGGGACTACCCAGGCTCAGTGGAAAATAACTTTGGCCTCAGTTTCCCCCCCTATTTAAGACAGGGCAACAAAATCTCTGCCCTCAGCCCCTCCCTGCCCCCGAGGGCTGTCAGATGGATGGAGGAGATATGGCCCTGGGAGGAAAGGTGGGAGTTAATAACAGCACCCTGGATCTCTATTATTATTGTCATTACTCTGGCTCTGTCCAGTAAGCAGCAGGGACCCAAGTGACTCACTGTCTGCACACCGCAGCCCAACATCAGCCTGTTGGGGCTTGCCTGCCTGCTGGGATTCCTCCCCTGAAGAGGCTGCAGCCTCTTTGTCAGCTCCTGATGACAGCTTGGGGTCTCCTGTCACAGAGTGGAAGGAGAGTGGGTGGGCATTTGGGACCCAAGTGCCCAGCTACAGAGTGAGCCTACAACATGTGGGTTGGGGAGGTTGCAAGGTTCACTCCTGGAGAGATTGGCTGATTCTTTCAGAGCAGGCCTGGGTATCGCAGGAACCGGGCAGAGAGGGGTGCGAGAAAGAGGATGCAGGCCTGGGTCTCTCCCTGTGACAGTTTTTTGGGTGAGCTGGAATAAGGGGATGGAATGAGGGCAAGCCCCTGTTCCCCTCCAGAGGAGTTGTTCTAAGTGGCAGAGGCCTAGTATATGGAGCCCTCTAGCAGCTGGGAGGGATCAGGGCATGGCTCTTAAACTCTGTAATCCTGGGTCCTAAAATTTCAGCAATTGCTAACAGTAGAGAAAGGAAACTGGGTTCTTCTGAAGCCACCAAGCCCCTTGCCATGCAAGCATTCTATAAATGTGATCTGAACAACTGTGACTCACTCACACACACCCCTGCAGTTTCGTGGTGAGGAGACAGCTAATCATAGCTGATGTTTGGGGAGGAAGAGGGATTTTGCTGCGTGTTCTATGACTGACCATCTCCCTCTTTCTCCTGGATTGCGGGTATGACTGGCCTGGAGTTTGGCAAGGAGGAGTTTCTGCCTCCCTGAAGACTGTCTCTGCCTGGGGGAAGAACACACCCCTAGAAGGGCCAGGAAGGCCAGGCTGGTTCTCTGGTTTCTGATCAGAGATGACACAAGGAAGATCTGAGCTGGAATCCTTCAGGTCTGTTGGTGACGATATTTGTTTTGGTTTATTTTGATTGGCGCTGAAGAGGACCAATTACAAGACATCTAGTTGTAGCCCAAACTCTATAGATGAGGAAATGGAGGCCTAGGGAGGCCGAAATGACTTGTCCTAGGTTGTAGAGACTGGGTTTTAGAGGCAGAGCCCAGCCCTGACTGCAGAGTCAACAGCAATAATGTCACTTAGCATTCACTGACAGCCTTCTATGGGCCAGTCACTGGATTAGCTGGTTTTGTACGTTACTTCAGGCTGGGGATACAGATGAAGGGTTCAAACATCAGAGAGGTGGTTCACTTAGATCAACTCTACATTTTCTTCCAGGTTTGAGGCACAATGATTGTGAGGCACATATTCTCAAATTCGTGGCCATTCAGGCCACACTTCCTTTACCAGTTGATCTAGTACTTTCTATATACTGGGATTATTATTGGACTCTGGCAGTCCAGAGATAAAATAGGACCGAGTTCTTAACAGTATACTAAGATCGGTGATTTATTACAGTTACAGGTAAAGAGTCAGGAATATAGAAAAATGTGTCCTGAGAAAATAGGGAAGTCTTCCAGATACAGAGACATTAAAGTGGGGTTTTGAAGGGTGAGTAGGAGTTTGCCAGGTGGAGCTGCAGATGAGAGAGAGGAAGTACATGCAGAAAAAAATCACATATGGAATTGCTGTTAGAATGAAAGTAACCTGGAAATAACAAATAGTTTGAGGCAGAGTGTGCAGGGATGTGGGGGAGGGTGGGAAACGATGCTAGAGAGGCGAGGAGAAACTAGCGTGAGGAAGGCCTGATCTCCAGGCTAAGAGGGCACTACTCAAAAGTTTTAAACAGATGTCAGCTTTGGAAGGATTCTGGGATGCTCATTCATAGTTTATGGATATACTAGGGGTTTCCGGAAAGTATCCAGCCATGCTTTATCTCTATTTTTCATATTACATGGCTAGATACTTTCTGGACAGCCCTTAGATATTCTATCTCTGACTTGGCCTGTCTCTCCCAGTCCTCACTGGCCTGAGTACATGTGTTTGTCCACCTGGAACGCTAATTAGGCTCTCCAGTGAGGCTGACACTGACCACCAGCTGCGGTCACAAACTCCAGCTCTTTGCCTGTGCATGAGAACTTTCTCCATGCTCCTCTGGTGCTCCTCTCATTGACTGGGTGTCAGCGGGGTCTTTGCTCCATGGCATTCTGCTTTGTCAGGCTCTGTCAGATGGCCTATTCAGTGAGCTGGGCCTTGGAACCACAAGAAACCCTTTTCTGTCTCTCTTCTGGTCCCACCTCCTCACCCACCCCAATCCAAGCTCTGCCGTGTCAGACCTGCCCTCCTCCCCACACCCCAGCACACACACCAGGGCATTTTCAGCTTTCCTTTTAGGCTAGAGCAACATGCCTTCCCCTGCTTTCTCCCTGGCCCCAGCCCACCCTGCTCTGTGTGCCTGAAATCCAGCAGCATTCTTAGTTCTTCTGAAGTTGAGAAAAGCTCCTTCCCTTCACGTCTATTTTCATTTTCAATCTCAGTTAATCATCGAAAAGAAGCTTCCTGACAGAGAGAACAGAAGATACATTTTGGAGCGTGACAAGGTTGAATCTTGGCTATGTGCCCTTTAGAAAATCTTTTTATTTCTTTGGGCTCCAATATCCTCATCCGTAAAATGGGGGCATCAGCCCTCACCACACCCGATTCAAAGACATAACGCATAGGATGCCAGTCAAGGAGGGGTTGAATTCAGCTGAGGAATCAGAGCAGGAAGGGACACATTCTTACGCTTCCTCTCAGACTGGACACCTTTAGCTTCCGGCTTTAGAAAAAACAAAGTAAACAAAACAACACAGAATGTGTTAAATCAGAGCTTCATGGTTGTAAGCGACTCAGGAGTGAAATGGGAAGGAGCTCACCCCGTGAGAGGCCCCTAAGGCCTCTGCCATCAGGAGGAAGATGTGACCTTCTGTTCCTAAGGGAAAGGAAAGGCTTGAGCCAAAGCTGTCCTCCAAAGCCCGAGGACAGGTGGCTCTCAGGCTGACCTTTGCAAGGCCAGTAAGCCCCATGGTTTCATTGTTCTGCCCAGGCTGCGGGCTGCAGAGCTGGTTGGTGGAGTTGGCTTAGAGAAGGATATTTTGTATCTGGCTTTTGGAATGACTAATGAATGAGCTGTCTCCACTGCAAGAGAATTATGCCACTTAAGCAAAACCCAGCCAGGCTGGTCGGCTCTGAGATAGCTAATAGGAAATGCCTGTCAGAGCACTGACGCTTCAAAGCCAAATATATTCTCACTGTGTTCTCTGTTTGCTAAGTTTACTTTATGCAAAATATAACTCAGCTGAAAATATGTAGATGGCAGAGCGCTGGCTCCTTCCCTCTGGAAGAAATAGTAAAGGGAGGGGGGAGCAGTTCCCAGTTAACCCTGCTGGTCCTGCTGGGCTGAAGAATAGCCAGGCCAGCCTCCTCTCCTGGCCCAAGAGCACAGCGCTCCACTCACCAGAAAGTCTGTGCCACTGATGGGTCTACAGCAACTACAGTCCTCAAAATAGAAGCAACTGCCCTCCCACCAAGTTTGCAGACAACAGGAGGCCAAGGGTGATTACAAACAGCCCAGCCTGCCATTTTGCTAAGTGTCGCAGGGGCCCACAAGGCTATGTGGGCACAACTAAATTTTTGCTCTCTTTTGTGGTTTACCCACCAATACCTACCCCCAGAAGTGAGGCACAAAGTCCTCAAACCAAGTAGCAACCCAGAAAAGTCAGTGCCCCTTCTCACCCCTGAACTGAGCGATGGCTGGGTGGGTGCTGAAGTGAGGCCATCCATGGGAGAGCAGTGGGTGAGGAGTCGGGAGTGGGTTCCGCTCCTGCTTCTGCCTCTCCTTATGTGCCCTCGCAAGAGAAGTTGTCAGGCGTCTGCTTCACAATCTAAAAATGGGGAGATTGGACCAGCTCAGCAATCCTCTGGGTGGGTCGCATGACCCTAAGACTCTCTACTGTGTGTGACGGAAGGAAAGCAGGAGTTGGTGACAACACCCGCTTCTAAATTCCCTGACCGTACCCTGTCTCAGGCATTGCCACCACTTGCCACGAGGAGCTGCGTATAAAGATGGGATGTCTTTACTGAGATACTTGAGATTGCTCAACACCTGCAGTGAAAAGGATCCCCTGAGGACACGACCAGGGACGTGAATGTGTAGAGATCCTTGCTGAGGAGGAGCAAAGACCTAGAAACTCCTATAGCCTTTAAAGTAAAAACAAGGAAACAACTTGCTCCCAGAGGCCAGTCTCCAACCAGCTCAGTGGCAGCCCATTTCCTCTTCCCAAACACCCTCCTTGACATCAAGGGTCAGGCCTGCTGTGCGGAAGGCATTGGGTTCCACTGTGGAATGGAAGTGAGCGCTGGGCCTGAGGCACCTTGGGTTTCTCAGAAGGACCTGGAGAGCAGGGAACCTGGAACACCTAAATGTGTCAGCAGAGTGGGGCGGAAGGTACGAACAGCACACAGCTCTGTGTTTGGTGCAAGATGAGCACACAGAGGAAATAGAACAATGTAGGGTAAGTGTCACACAACACGACACTGTGCTTTCTAAGCACGGTAGAAGTCCAGAGAGGCAAAGGCCTTGGGCAAGTTGCTGAAAGTCTTGGTCCTCATCTATAAAACTGGGATAATGACTACTTGCCGTAGACACATAGACAACGTATACAGAATGTCCGACACATCCCCCAGCACATTTAATCATCCAATAAAAGGAAGCTGTTAGTGTTTTTATTGCCATGGCTTAGAGGACACTTTCTTAACAGAATGAATTCCAGGTGAGAAGAGCCATGATCCATCGCTTTAGCCCTCGGGGCCAGGCCAGGGTGTGCAGACCCCTTGCTGGCCCCTCTTGGGTTGCCGGATGTCCATCCATTTGCCCCATGATTCATACAGACAGTCGCCTCTCCCTCGTGTGGAAAGAACACCGAGAAGCCCTCCTTTACAGACCTCTGAGAGGCCTCAAAGCGGAGAAGGCCTGTGGTGAGGAGGGGGAAGGGCAGAGGGCTCTGGCGTAGTGTAGAAATCAAGGAAAACAGCACAACCAAGTACAAAGGGAGAGTGATGGTGGCCTGGGGTGTCGTGTGTGTCTTACATACGTGATTAGGTGATTTATTCTGCTCTAAATGGAGCAGAGTTCAAGGTGAAGGACGTTTAGGGGGATAGCTGGATAATGTCCCCTTAAGTGGAATGACATGGGGCAAGGGCCACGAGGCAGGGACTGCGGCCTGTGGGGACACACTGAGGCTTAGGAGCATGTGCTACTCGGGGCTCAGAGGAAGAATCCGGCAGGTATCAAGCGGCAGACTAGGTAGGGGTTTGGCAGGTTAGCAGGCAGCCAGAGGCCACAGAAGCGTAAGTCCTGGTGTCACAGAGCCATGGAGCCACGCTTGGCCACAGCAGAGACTAGTCTCAGAAGGTGGGTTCCAGGGTCACGGGAAAGAGGGGGCTGTGGGGAGCTACGTGAAGCCCAGGAAGCCCCGCGCCAGGGTTGAAGTGCACCTGGGCCACCTCAGAGAGCCATGCAGGGATCAGAGCGGGTATCACAGCCCATCCAGCCTGGGGGGACAGCGGCGAAGAGAGTCACACGGGAACTTCTACATGTACACAGGGACCTCCACAGACACGCGAGGGCAGGGTTAGGGACTGGAGGAGGCTAGGCCAGAGACACGACTGGTGGCCGGTGTGGCCCACAATGCCGAGTGCAGCAACAGAGCGGGGCAGCAAACATGCTCAGTTCAGGTGGCGCTGGAAGGCTGTTCCCTTAGGGAGGCAGGGAAGAGCAGCAGGAGCCTAGTGGTGGGGAGGCAACGGCGACCTGGTGGCTCCAGAAGTGGGGTGCAGGGAGGGGTATAAAGGACTGTCAGCATCCTGCCCCTATAGATGGCCTTGTGGTAAAGAGCATGGACTGTCGACTCAGACAAGCCTGGTTCGAATCCTAGTTCCAACAATGATTTGATGTCCGTTTTCAAATGTGATAATGTATATGAAGAGCCCAACCCAGTAGGAACTTAGTAAATAGCTTCTCTGTGGACTAGCGTGATATGTGAGGGAGGTGAGGGGGGCCAGGGCTCACCCTCTGCCCTCCAGATCTTAGACCCACCACAGCAGAAATCCTTTCAACCTACAGCAGCAGCAGAATCAGCCAGAGCTAGGGGCTGCATAGGGAAGTCCCCTGCAAATGCGAATGCCTCACTGTCTGATAGGATTCCACCTGCTCCGACAGGACTGATTCAGGAACCAGGTGGGCTGCAGGTGACGGTGGGGGGCAGCTGGGCTCCAGTGAGGAGGGGAGAAAAGAATAAGGAGAGGGAGGGAAGAAGACACTGGTGGAGGAAAGAGATCTTTCCACTGACTTAGTAAGCAAATAAGTAATCACTTCCTGTGTAGTTTCTGGGGCTAAGCCCTATAGACACCAAAGTGAACAAGATTGCCGTGGTCCCCACACCCCAGAACTGAGCTAGCAGGGGAGCAATGAAAGGGGAGCTCAGTCGCCATGTGCTGGCAGGGAGGAGATAAAGTGGGGGCTGTGCAGGTGGGAGTGTGTATCATGATCTGGCAAGCAGGGCTGACAGCGGGGGTATAGGCTGAGGACTCAGGATGTGTTGCGTAGTGGAAAGAGCATGGCGTGTGCCCCAGACAGACCCGGCCCCATCCCAGCTCTCCCTCTTAGCAGCCATTTGGCTCTAGACAAGTTAGTTTGGGGGATCCCAGTTCCCTCCTCTGTAAGATGAGATGACTAGTGCCTGCCTCACGCGGTTGTTGATGACTATTAAATTAGGGGCTGCAGTGAAATCTGGCCTCTCAGTAAGTGTCCTGCACATGTGTGCTGTGGTTAATAAGAACATGAATCACAAGGAGAATCTAAGAGACACTTGGCAGAAATAAATAAGGACTTGGGGAATATTTTAGTTGACGTCTAGGCAACTCTAATGTGATTTTCTTTCGTGGGTCTGGGGGAGTTTTGGACTGGGAGAGTTTGCACCAGCTCCTGCTAAGGGGAAGATTCCTGAGTAACCTTAAGGAAGGGTGTGCTTATGGCTCGGCACCTGTGGCTCAAGTGGCTAAGGCGCCAGCCACATACACCAGAGCTGACAGGTTGGAATCCAGCCTAGGCCTGCCAAACAACAATGACAACTGCAACCAAAAAATGGCCAGGCGTTGTGGTGATCGCCTGTAGTCCCAGCTACTTGGGAGGCTTAGGCAAGAGAATTGCTTAAGCTCAGGAGTTGGAGGTTGCTGTGAGCTGTGATGCCACAGCACTCTATCCAGGGTGACAGCTTGAGGCTCTGTCTCAAAAAATAAATAAATAAATAAAAAAGGAAGTGTGTGCTTAGGAAAAAGAGCCCTGGAGGTCAATGTCTGGGTTAAACATGTCCACCATCATTTTCTCCAGGGTTTCCTCAGACAGCAGTTGGAGAGATCCCCGGCCCTCCAGAGCTAGTGTGGGGCTTGCCCTGGTTCTTGGGCCAGTCCAGACTCTGGGAGAGGGATCCTGGGCCATTTGAAAGGAAAAGGCTGAGCAATGAGTAGACAGAGCAAAACCTTCGACAAGCATATCACCTTTTTTGTTTTTTTAAGTGGCAGTCTCATTTTAAGCAAAGGGCTTACAGGACAAGGCCCCAGAAAGGAACAAAGGAAACACCCCCACCAACTCTCATGCCAGAAACAAGCTGAAATTCTTGGAGAAGTCTTTGAGCCAAAACTCTCAGGGAGAAGTTCCAGAAGACTGCCCATCAGGAGAGAAAATGTAGGCAAAATGCAATGTGTAAAATGATGAGCCAGAGAATCATTCCACAAACCTGCCCCTCGCTATGTCTTAATGAGGCAAACTCCAAAGAAGCTTTTCCTCTAATCTGGCATTTGAAATGAAAGGCTGCTAAGAAGCCCCCACCTCCCCCACCCCACCCTTCTGTGTTGCCATGACTACCCAAGTTCTTAGACCATGAAAAACTACCTCAGCATTTTCCTCTAAAACAAAAGAAAATTATTCCAGGTTTCTGGGCAGAAAACTCCAAGGAGTGGGACCTGTTTGTGGACAGCAGGTTCTTCAGAGCTACTCGTGATGAAATCTGAGCCTAGGGGGACCAGGTCTTCAGAAAAGCCAAGGGAAGGAAACTAGGGATGACAGGCCCCAGCTCTCGCCCCAGCTTGCAGAGCCCATATTCTGCCGTCATTGCTGGCGCCCTCCCCTCAGCTGGACCTCATTTGCCCCTGCAATGAAGCTAAAAGAAAACACATCCTTTGTCCATATGGGAAGAGGGAGGGACTCAGAGGGTAGCAGGTCCAGGCTCCCAGAGTGGCTGCAAAGGTGACTTCTGCTCTCTTGGCTGGTTTGCTCCTGGAGTAGCTGAGGTGAGGCCAACCTGTGGCATGACTAGGAAGCCCCTCCAGCACCCCCTTGAAAGCCTGAGGTTCTGCTGATAGGACACTCTAAGCCTTCTCCCAAATCCAGAAAGCAAAGTTGAGGAGGCAGCAGCAGGATAGCCAAGCCACTCCCTTGATGCTCCTCCTCTGCCTGAGCTGTCCTCAAAACCCAGGGCATTGCCCTTGACACCTCCTTCTCCTTCATCCTCCACATTCAATCCTTTGTCACGTTTTCAGACTATTTCCTAAAAATTTCTCAAATTCATGTACTTCTTTCTTTCTCCACTTCCATTGTCTTAGTTCAGGACTCACCATCCCTAGCTTGAAATGTTGCCTCCAGGACACCTCCACACTAGAGCTGGAGTGGTCATTTTGAAACACAAATCTGACCATGTCGCCTCCTGCCTAAAATCCTTCAGGGGGTCCCATTGCCTTTGAGATAAATTTTCAAATTCCTTAGAAAGGCATACAAGGCCTCTCATGATGGACACCTCCCACCCCTGCTCACTCAACTCCAACCATAAAGAAAGCATTTCCTGGCCGGATGTGGTGGCTTACGCCTGTAATCCCAGCACTTGGGAGATGGAGGTGGGTGGATTGCCTAAACTTACAGGTTCGAGACCAGCCTGAGCCAGAGCAAGACCTCGTCTCTAAAAATAGCCGGACGTTGTGGCAAGTGCCTGTAGTCCCAGCTACCATGGAGGCCGAGGCAAGAGAATCTCTTCAGCCCAGATGTTTGAGGTTGCTGTGAGCTATGATGTCACTGCACTCTACCCAGGGCGACAAGTGAGACTCTCAAAAAAAAAAAAAAAAAAAGAAAAGAAAAGAAAAAGAAAGCATTTCCCTAACTTACACACTCCAAACCTCCGGGCTTTCACAAATAGGTCTCCTCTTCCTTGGGAATGCCTTCTCTAACTAGCGTGCTGGATAGCTGCTATTTGCCCCTCCAGATCCACTTTTGCCTCTGCTGTGTACCCCACAGACTGCCCTGTACTGAGCACATCAACAAGCTCCATGCTCTCTGGCTTCTGGCCGGATTTGGCCAGCGGGGACCACCAGCAAGAGACTGGAGGACAGGAGAGAATGAAGTCAGAGTAGTTTATTTCCTCCGTGTAAGGTTGCATCAGCCTGGCTCATCCCTAAAAGGAAGGTCATTTCTTCTGTCAAGGTGGCCTGCAGTGCACGGCTCTCTCTTTTTCCAAGGAACAGTAGGCCACGCCTCCTCTACGTCTTCTGGCCTATGGGTGATAACAGCTCTCCTGCCACTAGCCCTGGTTTTCTGCACTATCTTGAGCTGTCCCTCCAAATCCTGCCAAAACCTTTGCAAATAACCTCCTGCTACATTAACTCTCCTCAAATCATCCTAACTTAAGTGTGCCATCTGTTTCCCACTGGGACTGACCTGGACTAATAAACTCATCCTTTGTTTTTGCCAAATCATACCCTTTTCCTTGGGTATAAGCTCAGGCTCACCTCCTCCAGGAAGGCTTCCCTATTTCCCAAGTCTGGCTTAGCTGTCCCTTCCCTTGGGCTCCCATAGACTCTTTATTTTCTTCTATCACAGCTCTTTCCACACTATTGCAAAATTCAGTTGCCTGCACTGATCTGAGTCCAGAGAGGGTGGGCACCTGTTCTACTGCTCATCCTACACCCCAGTCTCTGGCACAAAGCAAGCCCTTGGAAAACATTTGCTGAATAAAGGAAAGAAGCAGCTGTTGCTCAAAGTGAGACCTTGCCTGAGAACCACAGGGAAAACAACACAGCATCCCTCCTTGGTCACCTCCTGCAGGTTCCAGTGTCCCATGGTCCAGGGCAGGGGCAAAAGGAAGGCTGTTATTTAAAGAACACTTCCAACCCCAGGACCTGGGGCCTGTGTCAGTGGCCATGGGGAAAGGGTGAGGGAGATGTGCTATTCCTGTTTCAATGACTGCAATTCCTGGGAAAAGTAGTGGCAATGGAAGTGTCCTTCCTAGAGATGAGAACCCTATGACCCTGGGTGTCAGCCCCTGGGAAACTCATGTTAGTTTGCTGAAATAAATTACTAGAAGTCTGAGGGCTGTTCCAAAGGACCCTGTATTCCTCTTGCCAGTAAACTACCAAATCATTCATTCTTTCATTTATTCATTCATTCAACAAAGCTTATTGGGGTTCTGCTTTTATGCAAGCAATTCTTTGATTTACTCTATTAAAATTATATCCAAAGGGGAAAAGTCATTTTTTCCTTCCAGTCTGAGTCTTCAGTGGGCCCTGTAAGAAGCCTTGTGGGACCCAAAGGTGTCCTTCCAAGTATAGAGGCCTTGGGGTACCTAGACAAATCATGGAACATGGGGCATATATCGTGGGTGGAAGGTAGAATAGTGAACTGGACAGCAAGAAAGCTCTAGAATTCCAGCTTCCCTCTCTTTTAGATAAGTGATCTTGAGCAAGTTACTTCATATCTCTGTGACTCAGTTTCCTCCTGTGCAAAATGGTAGTCATAATAGGACCTAGCTCCTAGAGTTGTTGTAAAAATTAGATGAAACAAAGTGTCCTCTGTGAAGTTGTCCAGAGCAGTGGCTCCTAGCCCTATCAGACCCAATACTCCTTTCTTTTTTTTTCTTTTGAGACAGAGTCTCACTATGTTGCCCTCTGTAGAGCGCCATGGTGTCACAGCTCACAGCAACCTCTCACTCTTGGGCTTAAGCAATTCTCTTGCCTCAGCCTCCCAAAGTAGCTGGGACTACAGGCGCCTGCCACAATACCCAGCTATCTTTTGGTTGTAGTTATCATTGTTGTTGGACAGGCCAGGGCTGGATTCAAACCTGCTAGCTCCAGTGTATGTGGCTGGCACCCTAGCCACTGAGCTACAGGCGCCGAGCCCCAATACTCCTTTTTTTATATCACATATTTTGTAAGACCACCTTTACTATTCTGAAGTGAAATGTACAGATAACCTACCTACACACATTTTTAAAAATCAATACATTGCTCTAGCTATAAGATCAAAAACTAAAAGGAAAATAATCTAGCATAAATTAATATGAATTGTGATCTAGAATGTTTGGGCATAACTACACTAGAAAAAATAATGAAGTAGTCAAGTGATTGCAACTACTTATAATGAATAAGCTTGAATTCAAGAGAAGTAAAATAATATTCACTGGAACCTTATGAATACTTCTTCACATTTGATATTCTGAAATGAGATTAGATAAATAATGCATATTCACATAGATATATAGAATCATTATCTATCAATGCAGATAAAGGAAGGTGTGTTGTTTTGGCAACTCAAAAACCATGATCGTTTTGCTGTTGGTATTTTGATTTTCAGAAATATTGAACAACTCCTGATAAAGATAAAATACAATATGCTCTCATTTTATGTGATGGTAGTATCTACGATGAATTCAGTGTATGTTAAAACAGTGGGGGTTTATGCCTATAATCTCAGCTGAGAGGCCAGGGTGAGAGGATCACTTGAGGCCAGGAGTTCAAGACCAGCTTGGACAACATAGCAAGACCCCATCCTTACAAAATACAGGGTGTCCATAAAGTTCATGTGCAATTTTAAAATATTAAACTATTTATGAACTATTTTATGGGCACTCTGTGTTTAAAAAAATTAGCCAGAATGGTGGTGTGTGCCCATAGTCCTAGCTATTGGGAATTGGGGGCAGGAGGATCCCTTGAGCCCAGGAGTTGGAGGTTACAATGAGCTAGGATCATACTACTGCACTCAAGCCTGGGGAACACAGTGACACCTTGTCTCTAAAAACAAAGCAAGGGCAGTGCCTGTGGCTCAAGGAATAGGGCGCTAGCCCCATATACCAGGGGTGGCAGGTTCAAGCCCGGCCCCAGCCAAAACTGCAAAAAAAAAAACCAAAACAAAACAAAAAGAAACACAGGGCTCGGCGCCTGTGGCTCAACAGGCTAAGGCGCCAGCCACGTACACGTGAGCTGGCAGGTTCGAATCCAGCCCGGGCCACCAAACAACAATGACGGCTGCAACCAAAAAATGGCTGGGTGTTGTGGCGGGCGCCTGTCGTCCCAGCTACTTGGGAGGCAGAGGCTAGAGACTCGCTTGAGCCCAGGAATTGAAGGTAGCTATGAGCTGTGATGCCACAGCACTCTATCCAGGGTGACAGCTTGAGGCTCTGTCTCAAAAAAAAAAAAAAAAAGAAAAGAAAAGAAACACAGAATCTCATTTGAGCTCAGATATAGTGAATAAAAATATCCAAAAACAAAATAAAATAAAACAAAAACAAAACTGTACAAAAATACTTACTGTTTATAGACAAATGGAATTAGGTTCCAGGCTCAGACCAACATAAAGAGGTTTTCTGACTCTGTGAACACCTGGTGGAGCATTGAAAGTGAAACACAGGAGAACTCTTCATTGTATAAGAGTGCCTCGCCTATGGCAGGAAGTCTGCCTCCCTTCTACCCCCACCCAATTAGTGCCCCAACCAATTTAACAGACACAAATACACATGTTTCTAAAGTGCCTCTAGGGGGCAGCACTGCCTCCATTGACGATCAGTGAGCCAGGGTTTATGGGGTTATTCCACAGGTAACATGCTAAGGAATGAAGGGTGGTTGCCTGCAACCTCCAGGAATGCAGTCCAGAGAGTCAGCATTTGGAAGCTCTAACAGCACATCACGCTCAGACCTGACTGGTTTTTGTGTGTGTGTGTGTGTTCTGCTCCTTTTTGTTTGGTTGAGACCATAGGGTAAGGTCATTCCCCAATTAATAGGGGGTAAGGTCACTCCTGAAGAGAGTGAAGAAGAAATTCAGCACCAAAATAGACAGAGCTATGGTCACTGAAACTTCCAAGCAAAGAAAATTCTCTGAAAACTGACAGACTCTTACATTTTTCTTCCCTTGACAATTATTGGGTACTCTTTGAAAAGAAAGTCATCAACGCTCTACAAATAACCCTCAGTGTGCTCACCTATGGCTCTGCCATGAATCAACATCACAGAGTATTTCACAGTGTTGTGACATTTGCCTCTGGACTGAATGTATCTAAAGTAAAAACATTGTCTCTTGTGGATATAAACCTAACATGCAGCAAAATCAGTCACAGCATGGAGGTGAGGTCCTCAGCTAGTGTGTGCCTACCCCATTCCTTCCTGTAAGCAGCCTTAATGATCCACAAAACCTTATATGAATCCGACGTCTTATTTAGCACAAAAAGGAGCAATCATTTATAATCATCCCAGGAAGAGGCAGATCCTGACAGGAAACTGAAATTCAGATGGTAGCCCCAGACAGAAGGGGAACTCTAGGCTCCTTTTTGGCTCTGTTCTTTATTTAGTGGGTGCATCTGAACTTTCAAGGGGGCAGCTGTCCCAGTGTCTGCTCTGAGGCCTGGGCTGCGACGGTGGCACTGACCATGTGCAGGCAGCCCCGACATGGGATAGGGTGAGTCCAGAGCCCTCATGATCAAGTCCCAACATATGAAGAGATTTTATGGGATCATCTTACCCTCTGCTTATTTCTCCCTTGTTCTTGCCAAGCTGTGGTAAAGTCTGGTGTGAAGAATCCAACCTGGTCTCAGCTTCTCTCTCTCTCTCTCTCTCTCTGTGTGTTGGAGGGTGGAGATGAGTGAGAAATCCTGAGGGAAAATCCTAGTCACCCTCTACACACAGAGATCTCCCTTCTTTGCTAAGCATGGAAGAGTTGGCTTTAATTCATTAGACTTAGTGTAACTTCTCCCACAAGGTTTAGTGGAGCCAGAGAGGCCCTAGTTTTAGATCCTTCAGGGAGGTACCTGAAGGGGTTCTTAAGTCCATGGGCTAAGCCCACAATCAGTTTAACAAAACTTGAAAGTAAGATAAAGGAGATATGATGTTGATACCCATCTTGTGGGCCACATGGAGCACACTTTGTATCATTTTGCCAGCACGCAAAGTGGATCCACTAATACTGGGTGGGGGAAAGCCTGCCTTTGGGAGAGAGTGGCTCCACCCACAGCTAGAACAGATCCAGCAAAGTTGGGAACCAAACAGGCTTGACATATGTTGTCTCCATGTGTTCTGGTGGACAGGGAAGGGGCCAAGGGAAAAAGTGAACACATACAGAAATAAACAAAATAGAAATAAACACTAAAAGTATTTTCTCAAGATTTGTTTCTCATCATCGCTCACTCTCCTCAGGAGTCAAAACTGTGGTGGTCCCAGGAAGTCCCTAGAGGCAGGAGGAACCACATCAGGAGGGGACTGGAATGGCTCTGCTTTTTCAAGAGAAATTGACATTATTTCCAAATCCAGGGAGAGGAAGGTGACCTTACAGAGACCTGACCATTGGAGCTGCTCTATTGTAGCCTCAACATCCCTGACACCTCCACCATCTAGCCATTCCCTCCATAAGGCAACCTCCCCAACTTGGGGTGCACTTTGGTACAGAACCAGAGGGGAAGACCTCTTAGCAGTGAACACAGATCTCACAAAGCCAGTGTGCTCAACCAATGGTTCTTAGCCCTGCGTGCACATTAGAATCGGCCTTGGAGTTTTTAAACACACCCATGCCTGGGCCCCACCACCAGAGATTCTAATTTAATTGGTCTGGGGTAGGACCCAGGCACAGATATGCTTTCAAAGCTCCCTAGGTGACTCTAATGTGCAGCCGGAGTGGAGAACCACCACATTATACAACAGACGAGGCCCTCCGGCTCTCACTCAGATCCCAGTTACTTTTAATTGATATATACTTCTAACAGTCCAGTTGTCTGGTTTCTAGCTGTTGTAAGATTAAAAGCAGTACTTTTAGAAGGGGAGAGAAAGGATGCTAATGAAAAGACACTAAAAGCAGCAAGACATAACACATGAGAGTCTGATCACAGGGTAAAGATAGAAAACCTATAAAAAGCAAACACAGCACTTGCCCTCTCCCCACTCCAGCACATCCTATTAACAGCAAGGGCCTGAGGGGACCACTTGATGGAGGAGGAGTGTGAAGGTTGCAGTGTGAAGGGTGAGTGATATATATTGACTGTCCGTGATGTGTAAGGCACGTGTTGACGCTTACTACAAACATTACCTCATTTAATTCTCATCACAAGCCTATGTGATAAGTATTATTAGCCCATTTTATACCTGAAGAAACCAAGACCCAGGGAGGATCTCTGGCTTTCTCAAAGCTGCATCGGCAGTGAACTGCAAAGCTGGGATCTGAATGTCAAATGTCAGTTGGTTTGACTCAAAAGCTCACATATGTTTGAAAGTGCCATGGCTGCCTATTCAGCATAGTAACTCTCATTTCTAATGAGAACCCAAAGTCTAGCTCAGTATCCAGCTGTTCAAGATGTTCAATTTAGGCCAGGCACAGCAGCTCACACCTGTAATTTGAGCACTCTGGGAGGCTGAAGCGAATGGATCACTTGAGCTCATGAGTTTGAGACCACCCTAAGCAAAAGCCAGACCCACCCCACCCCCATCTCTACTAAAAACAGAAAAATTAGCCAGAGGTGGTGGCCGGCACCTATAGTCCCATCTACTCAGGAGGCTGAGGCAAGAAGATCACTTGACCCCCAGAGTTTGAAGTTGCTGTTAGTTAGCATGCCATAGCACTGTAGCCTGGAGCAACAGAGTGAAACTTGGTCTCAAGAAAAAGACTGAAAAAAAAAAGATGTTCAGATACACACACACAAATATGTGCTTTTTAACAGTGATGAAAGAATTGGGTATCCATTCGGAAAATAAATAAATAAATAATACAAGTTATTTCCCAGCATGCATCATTCAACAATGAATACCAGATGCATAAAGATGGAAAGGAAATCGTAAAGGTACTAGAAGAAAATATAAGGGAATATTTTATAATCTTAGAATGGGGAAAGTCCTTCTAAACATGTCAACAAAAGCAGAAACCATAGAGGAAAAGATTGATAGATTTGACTATAAAAAAATTAAAAACTTCTGTACATCAAAAACCACCCTAAATTGAAAAAATATTCAACCTCTCTAGCATTCAAAGAAAGGCAAATTAAAACAGCAATGAGAAACCTTGCTGATCCGATTGGCAATGATTAAAAAGAATGATAATACCAAGCATTGGCATGGATGAGGAGAAATCACAGTTGGAGGGAGTGTAAATTGGTACACTCTTTCTGGAAGGCATTTTGGCAACATGTTTGAAAAAAGCCTAAGAAAGCACATACCTTTGACCCAGTGATTTCATGTAAAAAAATTTACCCAAAGGACAGAACTGATCCACTATCCATATGCACGCACATGTAAATTGTGAGCAGGGATTTTATTCACTGATGCAGGTTGGAATATTTGAAAAACTGGAGGCAACCCGAATGTTTAACAAAAATGCATCAGCAAAATAAATTATGCCATATATATGAAAAGTAATACTAGGTAGCTCTCAAGAATGTTGCTTTATAGACAAACTGACCAACAGAATATAATAGAAAGCCCAGAAACAGACCCAAATAAATATGAGAACTTGGGCTCCAATAATTATCAAATCAGTTAGGCAAAGATAGATTTTTAAATAAATGGTATTTGGCTAACCACAAAAAGATAAAAGATGGACCAATATCTCACATAGTATACAAGGATAAACTTCAACTAGATCAAAGATATAAATGCAGGAAATAAAACGACAAAATTACTAGAGGAATAATAGAACTCCTCTGTAATCTTGGAATAGTAAAGACCTTTATAAGTGATTCTAAATCCAGAAGGTATCAAATAAAAGATCATTAAATACATCTACATAAAAATTTTAAAATTACTGAATGGGAAGAAAACACCATAAGCAAAGTAAAAAAACCAAATGACTAACTAGAAAAAAGAAATACAACTCATTTTTTCCTATAAATCAAGACCAATAACCCAATAGAAAAAGTACCCATTTTCAAAAGAAAAAAGCACAAATGGACTTTCAGCTTATGAAAGGATTTCAACCTCATTTATAAGAAAAGGAATGGGGCAGTGCCTGTGGCTCAAAGGAGTAGGGCACCGGCCCCATATACCGGAGGTGGCAGGTTCATACCCTGCCCCAACCAAAAAAAAAAAAAAAAAGAAAAAAGAAAAGGAATGCAATTATGCAGGCATTGCAATACACCCATTTTTCACCTATCAGATTTGCACATACCCAAAATACACTTGACTGTAGAAGTTGAATGGAAATGAACACCCTTGGGTCACTGCTAATAGCAGCACAAATAGTACCTCCTTATAAAGTGCAATTTGGCATTTTTTATTGATGTTCCTAATATATTTACCCCTTGATTCATCGCTCCTATTCTCGGAATTTTTGCACACATACAGAAATTATATATGTATATATTAAGCATTGTTTGCGACAGAAAATGATTTGAAATAATCCTAAGGTCCCATTATATGAAATTGGTTAAATATTATAGTTCATCCATACCATGAAATACCAGGAAGATCTCTATGTACTGATAAGGAAAAGTCCCCATTACATATTATTAAGTTTTTTAAATTTTTTATTAAAACACGGTGCTAGAGAGAAGGGAGGTCTAGGCAAACACAGAGGATTTTAGGTCAGTGAAAATATCTGTATGACTCTATAATTGTAGGTAAATGTCATATTACATTTGTCAAAACCTATAGAATGTATACCATCAAACCTATAGAATGTATACCTGTGGGGAAGGGGAAGCCTAATGTAAAATCTGGACTTTGGGTGATAATGATGTCAGTATAAATTTATCAAATGTAATACGTGTACCACCCTGGATTACAGGCAAAGATGATGCCAGTGTAGGGCAGAGGGTATATGGGAAGTCTTTGTATCTTCCTCTCAATTTTGCAGCAAACCTAAAACAGCTCGAAAAATAGTCTTTAAAAAAGCAAACCAAGGCAGGGGGTGCCTGTGGCTCAAAGGAGTAGGGCACCGGCCCCATATGCCAGAGATGGCGGTTTCAAACCCAGCCCCAGCCAAAAACTGCAAAAAAAAAAAAGCAAACCGAAACTTGGTACCTGTAGCTAAGTGGCTAAGGGCACCAGCCACATACACTGGAGCTGGTGGGTTCAAATCCAGCCTGGGCCTGCCAAACAACAATGACAACTGCAAACCACCCTTGAGAATTCTTGCTCTACTCATGTCCCCATTCACCTGGTTCTCTGATTCCCCTTCCCCACAGGTCACCACTTTTCATAGTTACAGTGCTCCTTTTTGAAAGTACAGGCAAATGCTAATATGCGTTCCCCATTCTTTATTATACAGAAGCCACAGCACTCTACCGAGGGTGACAAAATGAGACTTTGTCTCAAAAACAAAAAAAAAATAGCAAACCAAAAAATGCAATAAAGCAAAGTGTCCAATAATGTATAGTGTGCCACCACAATTGACAAATTTTTTTTTAATTTTTTGTAGGGTCTGACTGTGTTGCCCAGGCTGGTCTCAAACTCCTGGCCTCAAGTGATCTTCCTACCTCAGCCTCCCAAAGTTCTGGGATCATAGGTATGAGCTACCTGCCCTGAACATTTAATGATGAGGATAGATATTAAAGAAAAGCAAGCTAGCAAATAAAAAAAGAAAATATAGCCGGGTGCCTGAAGTCCCAGCTACTTGAGAGGCTGAGGCAAGAGAATCGCTTAAGCCCAAGAGTTGGAGGTTGCTGTGAGCTGTGATGCCACAGTACTCTACCGAGGGTGACAAAATGAGACTATGTCTCAAAAAAAAAAAAAAAAAAAACCAAAAAATTCAATAAAGCAAGGTGCCCAATAATGTATAGTGTGTAAACTTCTGTCTAATAAAGAATGGGGAACACATATTAGCATTTGCCTGTACTTTCACAAAGGAGCACTGTAACTATGAAAAGTGGTGACCTGTGGAGAAGGGAATCAGAGAACCAGGTGAATGGGGACACGAGTAGAGCAAGAATTCTCAAGGTATGTTGTTTTATGTTGTTCTGATTTTTAAACTATATGAAAGCACTGTCTATTTTTAAAATAAAATTCATTTACTACATAATGATGCAGATTCATTTGTGTTGACACAGATTTTCAAAGTGGTTTTAGTTCATAAAGTAGGCCACAGAAATATATATATAGAATAATCCCAGCTTTGTTTTTTAAAATATCATATCTGTATTTCCTACACACTTATATTGAGAAATAGGAAAGTCTAGAAAGATACACTCTGACATATTAATAGTGGTTAACTCTAGTTGGTGAGATTTAGGGTTATTTCATTTTAATTATTTTTCTTTTTATTTATGTTACCTAATTTTTGTAAGATGACCATGCTTTATTTCTATAATTACAAAAATAAAGAGAAAAAGCTTACCTCAAACAAGCCTCAAGGAAAATGATAATCCAGGAAAAGTATTTGCAACATTACAAAGAATTTAATACCCTTATATACAAAGAACTCTTGCAAAAAGTAAGGAAAATACTCCAGGAAATGCTCCAGGAAAAATCCAAATAGACTACAGGATAAATATATGTTCAAACACTTACATGTATTATTAGAAAGCAATAAAATCATAATTTTTTTTTAAAGAGAAAGGGTCTCACTCTGTCACCCAGGCTGGAATGCTTTGGCATGATCACAGCTCATTATAGCCTCAAACACCTGCACTCAACCTCCCAAGTAGCTGGGACTGTAGGAGTGCCACCACAGTTGAAAATCCTTTTTTGAAATTTTTTGTAGAGATGGGGTCTTACTGTGTTGCCCAGGCTGGTCTCAAACTCCTGGCCTCAAGTAATCTCCCTACCTCAGCCTCCCAAAGTGCTGGGATCATAGGCATGAGTTACCTGCCCTGAACATTTAATGACGAGGATAGATATTAAAGAAAAGCAAGTTAGCAAATAAAAATAAAAAGTAAAATATATCTATACTAGACTTACAGACTTTCAATGTGTGTATGCATGTATAGATATAAATATAAGCACAAAATAAAATCTGTGAGGATAGGCACTAAAAGGCATATAGATGTGATTTTTGGATGATAAAATTACAGGTGTTTGTTTTTTTTCTTGTCTTATGGTTTCTTGCACTGAAATGATTACTGGTATAACATAAAAGAAAACGTTTTAGCCAGAAGTTCCTCACATTATATTTAATAATGAAAAACTGACAACAAACTAAGTATATAATAATAGGCATTAAAAGTGACATGGAGGCCAGGCACGGTGGCTCACACCTGTAATCCTGGCACTCTGGGAGGCCAAGGCAGATGGGTGGCTTGAGCTCAGGAGTTTGAGACCAGGCTGAGCAAGAGGTGAGACCCTGTCTCTACTAAAAATACAAAAACTAGCCAAGCATAGTGACGCATGCCTGTAATCCCAGCTACTTGGGGGGCTGAGGCAAGAGGATTGTACACGCCTGAGAGTTTGAGGTTGTCGTGAGCTATGACTCCATGGCACTCTGCAGGGTGACTGCGTGGGAGTATCTCAAAAAATAAATAAAAGTGAAGTGGGAGTCCATGGGAAACTTTCAATCACACATTACCAATTACTTTATAGAAAAATACTTATTATTGTGAAACATTCCAGGTATGTGAAGAATACATATTATGCACATACAAAGCATTGAAGGAATTGAAAGCAATGAAGATGACTCCATTTTCAAAAAAGAAAGACATTTAGAAAAAT
This sequence comes from Perodicticus potto, assembly GCA_963574655.1. Classification (NCBI taxonomy): domain Eukaryota; kingdom Metazoa; phylum Chordata; class Mammalia; order Primates; family Lorisidae; genus Perodicticus; species Perodicticus potto. The sequence goes on from CAUYRH010123384.1 coordinate 66,830, forward strand.
TGGGGGAAGATGCTCACCAAAGTATTTGTTCATCATTGTTGCCCCTGGGCAGTCAAATTATGGGTGATTTTGATTTTGTTTTCTTTCTTTTCTTTCTTTCTTTCTCTCTCTCTTCCTTCCTTCCTTCCTCTCTTTCTTCCTTCCTTCCTTCCTTTCTCTCTCTCTCTCTCTCTCTCTTTCTTTTTTCAGCAGTTTTTGGCCGGGGCTGGGTTTGAACCCACCACCCCTGGTATATGGGGCCAGCGCCCCACTCCTTGAGCCACAGGTGCCACCCTGTTGCTTTCTTTTTGATGGTCAGGATTTTCTGAATTATCTGCACTAAGTTATTTTTTAATACTTTTAAAAAAATGCTTTAAGGCTGAGAGTGGTACTTCATGGCCGTAATCCTAGCATTCTGGGACATGGAGGCAGGAGGATCCCTGGGCTCAGGAGTTTAAGACCAGTCTGACGAAGAGGGCGACCCCATCTCTACTGAAAATAGAAAAAACTAGCCAGGCATTGTGGTGGGCACCTGTAGTCCCAGCTACTTGAGAAGCTGAGGCAAGAGGATCACTTGTGCCCAAGAGTCTGAGGTTGCTGTGGGCTACTATGATGCCATAGCACTCTACCCAGGGTGACAGAGTGAGATACTGTCTTAAAAATGGTTTCAAGAAACAAATTCTAAACTATCTAAAAACAGGCTCACCCAGAAAGAGCAATATGAGTAAGGGATTCTGGCTCCCTGAGGTGGGCTAGCTCCATCTGCTAATGATGAGAAGTCAAGCACAGCCTTGGTCCTCAGTGGAGATGCTCATCCCCTTTTGCTGCCCTGGAGTCTCCCTTGACCCTGTGGTATCTGCTACTACACTGGGTACAATAATACCTCCCTCCAGTACGTATGAAGGCTGGATGCTACCACAAGGCAGGGCTCCACTAGAATCATCAGTCCAGCCACTGGTCTCCCACAGGTAAGTTAATAGACCCAAAAGGCTGAAAGGCAGTTGGAAGGTCTGTGAAGTGGCCAGGGCACAAAGGACTCATTGGTGACCCAGGCCCTCCTTTGGCTGCTTCTGCCATAGTGTTCTTGGTCATCCAGTCTCATCACTGAGCCTGTTGAAAGGAAGGATCATGGGAGGCGCCTGTGGCTCATCAAGTAGGGCGCTGGCCGCATATTCCGAAGGTGGCGGGTTCAAACCCGGCCTCCGCTGAACTGCAAAACAGAAAAATAGACGGGCGTTGTGGCGGGCGCCTGTAGTCCCAGCCACTTGGGAGGCTGAGGCAAGAGAATCGCTTACAGCCCAGGAGTTGGAGGTTGCTGTGAGCTGTGTGATGCCACGGCACTCTAGCCAGGGCGATAAAGTGAGGCTCTGTCTCTACAAAAAAAAAAAAAAAAAAGAAAAGAAAAAAGAAAGGAAAGATCAGCTACAAAGTGAGGTGTCTCTCAGGCAGCCATCCTCAAAAGGGACCAGTGCACAGAGGTGGGCTGAAGGCCAGATAGCCCCCAGACCCTTTATGTTTCCTTAGAACTTACTGCAACAGCCTCCTAACTGGTCCCTGCCCCTCGTCTTTGCCCCACCCAACCTTTCTTCCAAGGCCCTGACTTCCTTCTTGAAATACAGGTAATTATTTTATTCCTGGGATCAAAGCATGTTTCCCAAATCAGTACTTTTCAAACTTTACCACTGAAGTACACCTACAAAAGACAAAAGAAACTTACTTTTTCCCAGAGGGCTGCATAGCCTGAGGCTTCTACATGTACACCCAAACTCTCTTTGAAGTCTTCTATTTTTGCTTAAAAATTTATGAGAAGTTTGCATTCTACCCCATGATAAAGCTGAATTTTCTTTTAATATGAAGAAGTTTAAAGTTATTCACCTCAAGGAAAAGTGATAGTCCTGAAAGAAATACTGTGTTTATCCAGAGGCTTCAAGTGTCCTCCCTGAAGAATTATCAGTAGGATAAACTCCAAACTCCCGACTCTTACAATTTGGACCTCACAAACCTTTCTGCTTTTCTCCTGCTATTCCTTCATACATAATCCAGTCTCTGGGCCACCTGGACTCTGGTCATTTCCTAACATGCAAGCTTCTTCCCAGCCTCTGTGTTTTTGCTTCCTGTGGGACCACATTCTCCACGTGTTGACAACTTACCATCCTTAAAAGCCTCAAGGGCGATCAAACGCCACCTTCCACATTAAACCTCTGGTCGCCCATGACAGGTATGATGTAGGAGGTGCCATGAAAACAGACTGCATTTTGGAAGCAGAAAGCCAGTGTTCAAATCCTAGCTCCAGCTCTTGACAGTAGACAAGTTATCTAACTTCTCTTAGATCTCATGTGTAAAATGAGGAATTATTATGCTTCCCTCAAAGGGGTGTTCTAGGGATTAAATAAGATTCAAGCAACTGTGTGGTGGCTAGCTCACACTACCTTCTGCTTCTCCAAACGCCTGTAGCAGTTTATTTATATCACCTGTATAAAGAGCACACGTTTACATAGTCATCCTTTTTATTATGTCTTATTCCCCCTAACTATATCAGTGGTTCTTCATGTCCCAAAAAGCTTCTTATATTACTCTCATGGTCCTATGACTTGAAAGATATTGATTATTAAATCAAATACATTTATGAAATAACAGGCTGCTTTTCTAAGTTCTTGATCCTACTAAGCTTTTTGAATATTGAGAGTATTCCCAGCCCTTCCCCTTGCATACAACTCTAGGGACTGGGAGTTGGGAGCCACCCACCACGACCATAAACACCTAGAGACCACAGCGCTGTCTCCACACTCCCCACAGCAACTTACTCAGCACCTTGCACTTAAAGCACACCTTGTAACTGCTTATGGCATAAACAAAAAGTTTCACACACATGACAGGGGGAAAAGTCCTCTTCAAATGCGCCAGTGGGAGTGCAGAAAAGGGGTCATTGTTACAGGAGGCAGAGCTGGAAGCAAGCCCTTCTCCCTCCATCCACCCAGGGCAGCACTCCCAATTACACCAGCTGGCCTCCAACTTGTGTGTGTGAGCCGATTAAAAAGCACCCTCTCTTCAGTGTCTGGAAACTCCTGCAAAGAAAGTTTGCTGCCCAAAGTTGGCTTTTGACTATAGTCTTAATAAGAGGCCTCAGCAGGCTGTGGTTAAAGAGACAATGTCATTTAGAGGAGCAGCTTGAAGCGGCAGTTAGGAGAAGAATTATTTTAATGAATACATTTCCTTTCAATTGTATGGGAATATCAAGATCCCATTAGAATGGGGAAGCAATTAGAACTAATAAAGATGAATGCACAGTGCTTGGTGCGTGCAGAATAACAAGCAGCCAACAAAGGGACTCCGGAGAGCCTGCTCTCATGCAAGGGAACCGGTGGCCAGCCGCCGGGAAAGGCTCTGTTCAGCTGCTCAAAGCCCCTATGTCCCACACATTCTGATCACAGCCAGGAAATGGTGTGAGTTGGGCCTCTAAGAGGTGAGGATTGTGCCCTCCCCCACCCAGCCCGGGCCCAGCCTCTTGGGGATTGAGATGGGCTCTTGGCAGCCCCTTGGCAACAGCCATTCAACCAGGGCTCTGGCTGCTGGCCAGCCTCTTGCCTGTCCCTTGCACTGGGCCTCATTGTGTTCAGGTGGCAAATGCCTTCTCACCAACCCTCCTTGGACGTTTAGAGAGGGGGTGGGACAGTGGAAGAAGGAGAAGGGGTGCGTGAGTATCGGGCCCTCTACCCCCTGCTTCTTTCCCCGCCCCTGCTGGCCAGGGTCTGCTCCCCCTCTGGTTTGGTGTTATGTTACAGACACTGGTGAGTCACAGGCAGCCAAACACAGAAGTACTGTTGCTTTCACAATTACTCTTCAAACAGTAACAAACAATTTTCATTACCCAAGTCAGATCAAATCATCCGCCTGGCCATCCTGCCTCAATCCCAGACACACAAACAGGACCCGAAGCCTCACATTCTACCCATTCTCCTTTGACAAAACAGGCCTTCATTTTGCACCAGCCTAAGGATATGGGACAAAGCTCTTCCTCTGATCCATTCTTTGAGCCGGATCAGCTGCACAGCTGCCAAGGCTATTGGGGGTGGAAAAATAGGGAAAGCACAAGGACCTATGCATTTTAGGGTCCAGTCAGATCTGGGTAAGATGTTACTCAGCACCTGCGTGAAGAAAGCATTCAGGAGTTGGGAGGACTCTATTGCCAAGTTTAGAAGGAATCCAACAAGATAACCTTGGCTCCCCACCAAAGTATTCACTGGCCTCAAATGCAGTTTCAGTACTTGACATTTCTTTATTTAATCTTTTTGGCCAGACAGTTTTTCAACCAGGAATGTGTAAGCTCATTCTGAAATGTCTGTGGGAGAAGCCAGTCACCTTCATTACTAGGATTATTTTCTACCATTTCTCTTGCTTTAAAAAGAAGAAAGTCTGTACCTTTTTTTTTTTTTTAACCTTTTGTTTCTTAATGGAAGAGCCCTTTCAAAGCATGTTTATATTTATAATCTTTGTTTGATTTTGGAGACAGTGTCTCACTATCACCCTTGGTAGAGTGCCACGGCATCATAGCTCATAGCAACCTCAAACTCTTGGGATCAAGAGATCCTCTTGTCTCAGTTTTTCATTTTCAGTAGAGATGGGGGTCCCACTCTTGCTCAGAATGGTCTTGAACTCATGAGCTCAAGGAATCCACCTGTCTCAACCTCCCAGAGTGCTAGGATTACAGACGTGAGCCACTGTGCCCTGCTATATTTATAATCTTGATTAAACACCAAAATAACTCTGTGGGGATGGGCGTCATAATCATAAGCGTTGTCAGGCTTAAAGATGAGGAAACAGTGGCCTGGAGAGGTTCAGGGCAAGGTCACAGAATGAGTAATGACCTGGTCCAGTGCTTTGTGCTAAGACACCTTCATACCTCCACAGAGTGCTAGACATTTCAGGATAGTTCGTCCTGCTATTCTGCTTTTCCAGTCTTAACTCCTTCTCCCTTCCACACAAAACTATACTAAGCACTATGGACTTTCGAATGACTGTAGTCTAGGCTGCAAAGGATCTTCTCTCAAGATGCCAATCTAATAGTCAATAAGTTTTGTCATCCTCCCCAAAGAGGTATTTTCCATCCCTTCATAGCTCCTTAGCTGGAGCTATGGTTTTAAGCAAAGGATTGATTTTAAGAGTCTGCCTGTCCAGTAACATGGTGAGCAAAACGATTGTTTTGGTCCCTTCCAGCATATAACACTATAGCACCTAGAGACTAGCAAGTGACAAAGCCAAGTCCAATCTCATTTCCTACTCCTCATCACCTCCAATATCTCAAGGCCTATCATTTAATTATTTTAAAATCTTTTATATTTTTGTCACTTCTGAGATATAATTTATATACTGTTAAATACATGGCTATTAAGAGTACAGTTTGATATAAGTTTTGACAAATGTATACCTACATCCAAATCAAGACAGCACAGAAAGTTCCTGGATATACCATACCAGTCAATACCACCTGGAGTCCCATTACCCTAATTTCTATACCATAGATTAGTTTAACCTGCCTGGCACACCCGACAAATGGAATCATATTGTATGTGTAACCTTTTGTATGTTTCTTCTTTCACTCAATGTCCTCCGTGTTGTATCTGTGGTTTGTTCCTTCTTTTTTTAATTGTTGGGGATTCATTGAGGGTACAAGAAACCAGGTTACACTGATTGCATTTGTTAGGTAAAGTCCCTCTTACAATCCTGTTTTGCCCCCAAAAGTTGTGGCACACACCAAGACCCCACCCCCCTCACTTCTTCCCTCTCTCTGCTCTTCCTGTTCCTTCTTTTTTCGTGAGTAGTATTATGTTAGTCATTCAGTTGTTAAAATTCAGCCCTACTGCTGTTGATTTGTCCCTCAAAATGCTTTCCATTCAATATATATCTTGCATATCTCCCCAGCAATGCTTGCAATGAGGAAAATATGTAAATAAAATACTTTTTCTGTAGCATTCTCCTGTTAAGTAGGAGAGGCTCTCTCTACTTTAAGAAGAAACAGATAGATCTGAGTTGAAAGCTGAAGAAAACATAGGAGTGGCTTTACGATGGTGGCCGAGTAACAGCTTCCTTGCAACCGGGCATGGTGAGACTGGGGAAAGAAGACTTCAGGCATCTCTGGCTGGCGAGATCTGCCCAGAAACATCCCTTTGGGGACACAGGGAGACAGCGTGAGACTTCCGGACCCCCTGAGGATGGCAAAAGCAGTGGAGATCTGGTAAGGGTTGCGTGTGTTCGTTCGGTCTAATCCTGCTGGCAGCTGTGGCTGCAGCAGCAGTGAGATTGCAAACCAGAAAGGCCTTACCTGTGAGCTGTTTGGGTTTCTTTTGGACTTGGCACTCAGTTGAACTGCCTTGGGAGAACTGACACAAGAGTGTGGAGGTCTTTTAGTGTTGTCTGGGGCTCCAGACTGAGCTACCGAGCCAAACGGAGCTACCAGTGTTTGGTTGTGGGCCGTGTGGAGCCATTATAGGAGAACTGCCCCTGGCAAGCTCCACCCTCAGGGTCACAGAACAAGCATCCGGCGGGAGCGAGTAATCTAGTGACTAAGCAGCCTAAAGGCGGGAACAGAGACGCCTTGCAGCCTTAGCCCTCAGGGGCATAGGGTGAGACGGGTTTTGGCACACTGGATAAGTGGAGAGCCACTTAAGGAGTGATTCCAGCCACAAGTGCTTTCCTGGGAAAGCTTCTGCTTAGCCCAAGTTAGCAATTTAAAGTGCCTTCTAAGCAGACTGAGGAGGATTTAAGCTCTCCACCCTGTGGGGTTTGAGAAATCATTAGAGGCCTCCGGTCTCCATTTTGTTCAGCTGTATCAACATTGTGATTAACATAAAATACCCCAGAAGATCACCTCTTGCCCAGACAATATCAGCA
>CAUYRH010123388.1:0-28241 GCA_963574655.1 Perodicticus potto
GGCATCACAGCTCACAGCAACCTCCAATTCCTGGGCTCAAGCGAGTCTCCTGCCTCTGCCTCCCAAGTAGCTGGGACTACAGGCGCCCGCCACAACGCCCGGCCATTTTTTGGTTACAGCCGTCATTGTTGTTTGGCAGGCCTTTTGACATTCATGCTAACATAAAATGTTCTCTAAAATCTCTCTCTTTTTTTTTTTTTTTTGTCTTTGAGACAATGTCTCACTCTATTACCCTGGGTAGAGTGCTGTGGCATCATAGCTCACAGCAACCTCAAACTCTTGGGTTTAATAGTTTCTCTTTGCCTCAGCTTCCCCTGTAGCTGGGACTGCAGGCGCCCATCAGGACTCTCGGCTAAATTTTAGGTTGTTGTTAATAGAGATGGAGTCTCGCTCTTCTTTAGGCTCTTCTTAAACTTCTGAACTCAACCAATCCACCTGCCCCGGACTCCCAGATTGCTAGGATTACAGGCGTGAGCTACTGCACCTGGCTGTCTAAAATCCATCTTAATGGAAAAAAGAGATATGCAGAGTAATGCGTGAAGATCTCTTTTAAGATAATAAATTTTAAAACCAACTACATATGTGGATAAATGTACATTTTGGTGACGGAAGGAAATCACAAAAACTAATAACAGTGGATGCACTGAAGTAGTGGTTAAAGTGGAGAGAGGGCTTCGGCATTTTACAATTGTCTAGGCTATGTAAATTTTTTAACATTATACAGTCTTAATATTTGGGTAAATTTTTTAACATTATATAGTACTTTACATTAGTATTTGTCACAGTGTCAAGTGGGTGATAAGATTGGAGGATATTTTATATTTTCTACTATACTTTGTGAAAAAACTCATTATTTAAATAAAAATACAGACACACCAATACAATTCCTTAAATATGTATTTAAAGGAAAAACTATTCCCAACCAAATTGTTTTAAATGAGAGCATGTGGTTTGTACAGGAGTATGTTAAACAGAAGGTAGATACCAAAAGAACAAAATGCTAAAAACGAAGGAAATGATCATCTACCAGCTTGTGAATAAATATATCTTGGTTTCTGTCAGTTTTAACTCTCAACCACTATTTCTTAAAATATATATGATCTTCTAAATGTATGTTATTGAGGAATCACTTGCTGTATGTTCTCTTTTTGAATATACCCATGGTCGATACACTAAATATAAGGGTGAAGATAACAGTTTGTTAATGTTCACAATACCAACAACCAATATTTTCAAAAAAGTAAAGAGATTGGCTATATTATATTTATTTCTATAACTTTTACTTTTTTGTTTCCTATAATGTAATAGAGTTGTTCTTCAACTTAACTATATTTGCTATACATAATGTAGACTTTATATCCCTTAGTGTAGGCTTATTATTCACCCATGAATATTAACCTTTCTGAAGTATAATTATTGCTTTTAATAATAGTAGACATGTGTCACCAGGATTTTGGAGAAGACTGATGTAGATGGGTCTTTTCAAAGGGGGATTTTAACACATGAAGGGTTCAAAGAGTAAATTACCATCATCAGATGAGTTACTGACACCAAACAAAAATAGCTTATATTTTGGCTTTTCCTGATGTTAGCCCACAACTCTTATCTTTGAATGCTGGCTTTTGCAGAGATTGGAAAGAGGGTGAATGAAAGAAATAAAGGAGGATCTTACAGAATGAGGAGAGACTTGATTCAGTTAAACGGGGAGACTGGTTCTGTGAAGCTGACACACTATGCCCAGGGCCTCACGATGAGTCAGCAACCTCCATGCTCTGGATTGCAGGTGTGCATCTGAAGGGGAAGATCAAGGTTCTACAGACTGGGGGAGCCTTCGCTACGCTGCCCTTCAGTGAGTGCAAGCCACAGCCATTCCGTGATTCCCAATATTCTACTTTGCAAAGATTTGAGGCTTTCAAGTATGAAATTCTTCACTCCTCTTTCCCTGTAACAAAACACCTATATCTGAGCTTTCTTCCTCTTTTTCACAGTCTGGTAGGGAAAAGTTATTCTTTCTAAGCCTCTTCACCCTTGACTATGAAAGAAGCTTGTTTTATCAAGTATTTCATGTTTTTCCTCTTCTTCAATGTTTCTCTTTCTCCTTTCTGCATATAAATATATTAATTATTCTCCTCATATTAACTATGTTTAAAAAACAAAAGTATAAAATGTTTCTACATTCATCTTTTCTTCCACCCACCCAAGTATATTATTATTATTTCTTTATAATAATTTTATTATTATTTCTTTATAGCTATTAACTTATTTATGTAGGAGAGAGGGCCCAGTTCTTTTCTCCGGACTGGAGGGCAGTGATGTGATCATAGCTTACTGAAGCCTCCCCTTTCTAGGCTCAAGAAATCCTCCTGGCTCAGTCTCCTGAGTAGCCAGAACGTATATGTCCCTGCCCCACTAATTATTTTTTGTTTGTCATTGAGGTGGGTTAGGTTGCCCAGGAGGCCTGGAACTCCTGGCCTCATGTTATCTTCCTGCCTTGGCTTTCTTAAATGCTGGAATTATAGGCATGAGCCACCATGCCTGGCTAGAGTAAGCATTTCAGAAGAGTATATTTTTACTTCCTGAATCTGGTTTGTTCCCTACTTCCCTCTTCTCGGTCCATTGTAACCCATTTTCTGCTTTTATCACACCCAGGAGATTCTTTGAAAGTGCTCATGACTTGCTAACACTAAAAAAAAAAAAACAAAACTGACTATCTTTATTTATGTTGTAATTGACCTCTCTATAGTAGTAAAAAATGTTGCTTCTCTCATAGTTCTTAATTCCTAAAATTTTTCTTTATCCTCTGTTTCTGTCTCTTGATGGATCCTAGGGTTCACTTCTTAGTCACCTTCACTGGATTTTCCATCACCGCCTGCTGTCTAAATGTGGCCCTTGCCCCTCTTCCTCCCCCTTCCCTCTGGTCTCCGTAAGTACACTTGCCTTAAGTTCACACCTTCTGCTACCACCTTTACCACACAATTCCCGACATCTTGAGACCCAACTTCCCCACATGTGGAGCTTGTATCTTCAAGTGTCTTGTGACATTTCTGTTGGATGCTGTCAAGTGACCCTAGACCGGATGACTTGTAAGCAACAGAAAGTTATTTTCCCCAGTACCGGAGGCTGCAAGTTTGAGATGAGGGTGCCAGCATGGTCAACTTCTGGTGATACCCCTCTTCTGGGAGGTAGACTGTTGACTTCTCATTTTATCTTCACATGGCAGAGCGTGGAGAGATGTGTGCTCGTTTGGGACTTTCACTAGGACACTAATCCTACTTACATGAGTCCTGCCCTTATGACTTTGCCTGTTCCTAATTGCTTCCCAAGCTCCAACTTCCTGATACCATCACCTTGTGAGGGTGAAGTTTCCATATATGAACTTGGAGGAACATAAACATTCAGCCTAGTACAAATGCCTCATATGTTCCCTAAACTCCATTCAGTCAAAAGTGAACATTGTCTCTCCCAATCTGCTCAAAATTGAACAATTTCTTCTCCAAATCTACTTCTTCTCTGTTTCCTTCGCCCTCCCAGGAAGGTGTCTGCAGGTGCTTGCCCAGTTCTGTCAAGCATTGCTCTTTGATGTGCTGTTCTCTCCGTCCTGGCTGGAGGGGCACGGGGCCAGAGCCGGCCGCCTTGGCAGTAGCTGCCCGGTTCATCAGGTGAGAGAAATGCTCCCTTAGTGGCTTGGTTCTGTGCTGTAGCTTGAGGAATTACATGTAAAATTTCAAATTAGAGCCTGCATTGTCTTCTTTCCAAACTATCCTATTAGTTCATAATTAACCTTTTACTGATTAACTATAACCAAATCTCTTCTCTTTGGACCTGGATCTTAACCAATATAAACACCCAAAGTAATTTTCCTGTGACAATGCCTGTTACCTTCTATGAAAATTTTCATTGGTGTGTCCATTTCTGCTACTTGAGCAAGTATTCCTTTAGTTTTACACATAGTAGGTAGTTGATATTTATAAATTGAATGAGTTCAGCAATAAATGGTGTGTACTATGCAAGGATAACTTCACGGTAGCTCTCCTTTCTTCTAGGGGCTATTAAACTTACCATTCAGTTTAAAATATTAATGACAATGTAACTTCAACTCAGTATTCCAAAAATACCTTTTAATAACAGAAATGATTTTCTAAGACTTACATTTCTTTAATAGATATAAGTCATTTAAAAAGTTTCTTTGATCAAGAAAGCTACTTTCGTTGTTGTCCCAGAAGTTCTCATGCATGATTTCATTTTCTTTGTTGCACTTGGAAATAGAAATTGAAGTTATAAAGTTATAACTTTAAGATACATTGATGCTGTCAAAGTGAAGGCCATGTAATTTTTTCCTTGCATTCCTCTGCGGTTCTTAGCATGTCAAGGATGACTAGTCACTTTCATTAAGCACTCTGACCTGGGTATGAAAATCCAAAGATATTGCAGGCCTTGTCAAAACAGCTTAGCTCTTTTATCCTCTTCTGTGACATATATTTTAAAGTTTAAGAAACGAAAAACAAAGAAAAATTTTCAAATTATGACACTGTTAAGGCTAATAATTAAGAATGATGATAAGTTATAAGTGATACTTTACTAGTGCTTATATAAAATAAAGCCAGCTTGGAATAGAGGGGTATGACATTAAATATCTGTAGGCATAGAGCGGGTTATGTAACAAGTGAATTGGGCTAGATGGGGCATAATGAGTGGGGGAGGACTAAAGGAATAAGGTCATAGTCATGGTCCAAAGGGGTTGCACTACTCAGGAGGAACAAATTGTCTGCCTTGCAGAAAAGTAGACTATGTAACCAGATCTGATTTTCAAAAGGGAAAATAGAAATCTAGAGTTTATATGAATTCTCCTAAATTTTAGTCATTGACAAATATACAAAATTTACATGAAGACAAAACCAAACTAACCCTTCGTGAGTCAATTTCAGCTGACTGTTTACTAGGTGTCAATTTTAGGTTAGAATCAATTAAGAAAATCATTCATCATCACAATATGATTTTCATACAGTACATTTACATTAAATTTCTTTAGAAATGAACATTTATTTCTAACTATACAGACATATTTATATATGTGTACACTTACTTTAGAGTGGGCAGTTTTTCATTAGTATATGAAAGGGAAGGAATTCCCTTTCATTAGTGTATCCTAAGGGAAGGAATGCTAGGGGTAAATAGAAAATACAACAGAGAAAATCATTCACAATTTTCTTCATACATAGCTGTACCCCTGTGGTTTTATAAACATGTGTACTATGTAACCATGAATTACTTTTATATTTATGACCAATACAAAACATGACATTAGGTTAATCTCTCAGCTCTATAGTCAGACTTCCTTGCTTCCAATGTCAGTTTCACTGTTTACGCACTGTGTACTTGGGAATGTGACTTGACTTAGTCCCTGGTTTCCTCTTACAATAGGGTTGTTTACATTTGTTTGTATATCCTTTCCATCTCTTACAGTGAAGGACTATACCACACAGTGAAAGCAAACACTGAAACCCATGAGGTCAACGAAGCTCTCTCTCTGGAGGCTCCACTCTCTTCTCTCTCTAAACAGTGTGGTGTATCACATTAACTCTCCATCTAACTACTCTAGCCCTTCTGTGCAACTTCCTCAAATATATGCAGTCTTAGTATTAATTTAATGTGCAGGCTTTTCTTTTCCTACTCCCAGACTGCTGTACTTTAAAAGAAAAAATTATAGATGTATGCAGGTAGTATCACCACACGTTTATAAAGTAAGTCTCTCCTAGATCCTCCATCCCACATTGCCTGAGAGAGCTTAGATTTTCTGTAGGTCTTGGAGCTGTTCTTCATGGAATTTATTTTCTTTCTTGTTTCTTCAGATCCCAGCACCTTTACTCTCACCATCAAAATTTCTGACCAAGTAAATAAGATCATTAGGCAAAAATCTGCTCAATTCCCACCACCTACTGACAAATTCACGTTCATGTCTGGCCACATATGCCTCTATGCTGCCAGTGTTCAGGGTCCACAATCTCTGGCACAAGCATGTTCTCTTCCTAACAGCCCTCTCTGTGGCCCACCATTCACTGCTTTCTGTCTGCACCTGTAACTTCTGGGCACTTTCCCCTTTATATTCTGCTTCTCTTTCCTAGAATTATCAGGGAGGCAGACATGAAGCAAATTATTCATTTCCTTTTATACCTTGTACATTTAGAATCTTTATCATGGCTGGGTGCAGTGACTCATGCCTATAATGCTAACAACTCTGATAGCCTGAGGTAGGTGCATTGTTTGGGATCAGGAGCTTCAGACTGGCCCGAGCAAGAGCAAGGCCCTGTCTCCACTAAAAAATACAAAAACTAACTAGGTGTGGACATGTCTATAATCCCAGCTCCTTGGGGGAGGGGGAGAGGCAAGAGGATTGTTCAAGTCCAAGAGTTTGAGGTTGCTGTGAGCTATGCTGCCACGAACTCTACCCAGGATGGCAGAGTGAGACTCTGTCTCCAAAAACAAAACAAAAAAAGAATCTTTATCATCACTGCATAAAACTGAATACGGGGATAAGCTGTTTTCTAAAGAAAGATCATGCTAAGAGGAAATTAAAACTTAGGAGAGGAAATTGTATGAAATGTGACTTGCCCCCATGATTTAAGAGAAAATAATTTTAAAATTAAAAAATTAAAGAAAACCCCAATTCAAATAGAAGCAATAAGATTTTTCCAGAAATTCAAAGTGTGGAATTGTGGTGTATTAAGAGTTTGAAACTGAGTCACTTTAACATCAACTCTGTAATAAAAAACAGTTTGCACATTTATACTAATAAGCATATTATATAGATACCTAGAGCTCCTCTGTTTTTTTTCATTGAACAAGGCTGATTATACAACTTTTTCTTAATTACTTTGGTATTTTTTGCAATAAAGTTCCTTTCTGGACAAAATAATCCAGTGAGTTTTATTTCCTTGTATTTGAAGGAGGCTTAACTAGCAGTAGCACTTGAAATAAACATGTAGAAGAAAGTGGGTAGGCAAAAGAGAGGGCAAGCAATAACAACAAGAAAAGAGGGCCAACATCAAGGGTCATCAGGGAAATGCACATTCAAACCACGAAGGGACATTGTTACAGACTTGAAAAGTTAAAAACTTAGACAGTAGCAAGTATTGGTGAGGATGTGGAGTAACTGGAAATCTCATACATTGCTATGGGAGTGCAATATTGCACAGCCACTCTGGAAAACATTTTGTAAGCTTTTTATAAAATGAAACATACACTAAACATACAGCCAAACACTGCAATATCTATGGAAGGAGCTCAGGAAATTTCACTCCAAAATGTGACTTCTTAGTATTTTGAATTAAAGGCTCTTAGAGATTAACAGGCCATTGGAAAGAGGCTTTCCCTCTGCCTGTACAAACTGGACCCATCAAAAGAATAATTGACTTCCCTTCCCTGTTATCTCGATATACTGCAGGAAGAAATGATCAAGTGTGCAACCAGACCTGGCCCAAGTGACTTTAAACGTAACACCTGTCACTCAAGTTAATTCACAATTCATTCTGTTTCTCCCCATCATTCATTCTCTCAAGTATCTATTCATCCTCCCAGGCATCCATTTATCGCCCCCAAACATAATTACCAATACTCCTCATCTCAGACTCCACTCTAAAAGACAGGCATAAAAGTACTTGGATCCCACTGGAAATACTGAGCAATCACTCTGCGATTCTCCTTGTGTGAGTGGTAAATAACCCCCTCTTTTTTTTCTTGGCTGGGGCTGGGTTTGAACCTGTCACCTCCAGTATATGGGGCTGGTGCCCTACTCCTTTGAGCCATAGGCACCGCCCACCCCTCTTTCTTATTAATCTGCTTTATTTGTGACTTGGTTTTTCCAGAAAACTTTTGAGGGAAAGGATAAGTTTCCCCTGATCCCTGCGGCATCTACTTACCTAAGAGAAGTGAAAGTACATGTTCAACCACAGGCTTGTATACTTGCACTCATAATAGCCTCAGACCGAATATCTAGAAAAAGGATGCACTGAACTCCTGCTACATATAACGTGGTGAACTGAATGATTTTGTTTATTGAAAGTCTAGAAAAGGCAAACTAATCTGTAATGTCAGAAAGCAAATAAGTAATTATCTGGACTGAAAATGAAGGAATTTAATTCTAAGGAACAGGAAGGAACTTTCCTGCAGCAATGAAAATGTTCTATGTCTTGATGATGATGATAATTAGATGAGAGCACATTTTCCCCCCCCCAAAAAAAATCATCATTCTGTTCGCTTAAAACAGGTATATTTTATTGCATGTGAATTATACCTCAATAAAGTAAAGGAAAATGTGTAGACAATTAAACTATTCCTTGGGGTTTGCTAAGATGTAGTCAATAGCTTCTTATCACTTCAGCATTAAAACCCATCATAAGCTTTTCTTCTTGATGTCCATGGTCATGTATTAGTTCTCCAAAAACAGGGAATGAATTATATGTAGTCATTATACACAAAGTAGGCTAAGATTTATTTCCTTCAAAACATAAATTCCAAGGCAGCGCCTGTGGCTCAGTGAGTAGGGCGCCGGCCCCATATGCCAGAGGTGGCAGGTTCAAACCTGACCCCGGCCAAAAACAAAACATAAGTTCCACAGATGTATGTTCTATCTTATTTTATGTGGACAAAACTTACGTATTAACACAAATTTCTGCTTTGTTGCTGATGTTCTTCTACAAAACTACTAACCCAAAGACTCTGGAAATTGTAAAGGAACTCGCAAGTCTATCTTTTTACTCTACATCCCAGGAAGCTATTCTGAGGATTATACAGCTATGAAGAGAATCCTAGAAAATTGTATGAATCACATTTATTGCTATCCATTACATTTAGTTTTTATTCATCAGAATTTTTCTATTACACATAAAAATTTTGTATATATATACAGTATGTATGTATGTGTGTATATATATATGTGTGTGTGTAGACATGAATATACATGATTCTCTAGCTAATGTTTGCTAATGTTTTTTGAATTGCTTATTAGCCAAGATAATTGGAAAATGTTTGGTATACATATAGCTCTTTAAAGATCATTCTTGTTTTACCTAGGGTGAGTGAAAATCTATTTTGACTGAAACTGAATTTGCTGAGTACAACCTACAATATGAAGCTTTATAAATATTCTATTTAGATTTCTCAAAAGATTTAGTTGAAATTTTACCTATGATGACAGATGGGATAAGGAAGATAGGGCAACATTCTTCACTCTGCCTGTATTGTGGACAGACAAGATTTATGTTCCTGTTTTCCACAAAGGACAGAGGATGCCAGGCTTCTCTCATAAATCTACTTACATTGCCATGGAAGGAATAGCACAGCCAAATGTTTGAGTGCATTAATTTTGTATGTGAAAGAGTTATTTTCTTTCAAAATGGGAAAAACATGGGATGATGGAAGAATGGCATGCTGGTAAAATCCTGCTCTTTGAATAAAGAAAAAAAATTCCAATTGTGGCATTTTTATATTTCCTTACTGCAAGCATTCCTACCATTTCTTATTTTCAAGTTGCCAATATGATATCAACAGGCTTACAATTTCCCAAAACTTTATCACTGGTTTTTGCAAGAGTCATTATGAGTTGGCTTAGCATACTAGTGAATGGAAGATGAGATTTATTTTTAGCAGTTAATTTCAAGCTCATTAGTGACATGATCAAAAGAAAAATGGCAATTCATTTTTAAGTGAAAGTGGAACATATACTTTGGCCCTTATTGCACCAAACCAAAAAGTGTTACTATATTTTTGCTTTAATGTAGAAGGAAACATATGTAAGTAATTTTTGGAAAAATGACATGACATATTTCTTCATGTTGCAGGTTTTTTGGGAATGTGTTCTTGATCCAAGCACCTATTTACTTTGAAATTAATTAGAAAAATAAATCATGAAAATTAGGAAATGAATGGGAACAGTCTTTGTCCATTTAATTTCATTACAGAGGTGCATAATCCATTGAGATCATCAACCCAGTAGTTATCAATTAGAATAATTCTTGTCAAAAAGAAGGCCAGAAGTATCAAGAAGCTAGTGTATAAAATATATTTCACAAAATATATTCAATGGATATAAAAAAATCACTATTCATAATCTAATGGAACCTCCATAGTTGACCAGCTCCCTACATTGACCACTTCCTTAAATTGACCTAATTTTCATAGACTGGATGAGCGCCACAGGTACATACAGTACACTAGCCCAGTTCCTGATGTTGACCACCTCCATATGTTGGCCACTTAGTCACAGTCCCTGGGATGGGGTCAACGTAGAGGTTCTAATGTATATTTTGATACTGTTATACACAAAAAGAAAAGCATGAAATATCTATTAGAAGAAAAAAAGGCCAATCATATATATAGGAAACTCCCATGAGGTAAATTTTATCATCATCATCACTTTATGTAGTACACGGAAGGATTCTGTAGTGCAGAGAGGTTAAGTGATCTGCCCAAGGTCATGTAGCCGGTAAGTGGCAGAGCCAAAACTCAATCTAAAGTCCATACTCTTCATTATTAATGTCCTTTCAATACCACTGGCTACTTAATATCCCCTTAATAGTTATAGTTTAGAATCATTTATGCAGTAGACAAGCTCTTTCTAATGACAGCTAGAGAGAATTTCTCAGGTTTCGTAAACTAATATGGGGATACTGCAGATAGGAATTATATTTTGCAGCCAGGTCTCAATGGATCCCAGAAAAAGCAACATACCCAACTTTAATGAAGAGATGAAATTGTTGCAACCATACTTTATAGGATATTGCCAGATGGTTCTGAATTCAGTGCAACTCTGGCTCTCACATGATTGTATTGCTGCCTTACAGCAGATACTCATTGATCCTGTTTGGGCTCAGAAAACACCCCAGAATATGAGGTTTTGGCATGCTGAGCACTTTGAACTAAAGGATATTGGAATGCTTCAGAAGCAGCCTCAGGACCCTGGTCTCTCTGACCTTCTCTTGCCCTCCTCTCATTTCTTATTCTTTTGTGAAGTGAGCGTGGCAACCGGACTTCCTCTTCCCCAAAGTGGATCATAAAAACTAGAGCTGCTTTGCCCCAAAGCAAGCCACAAAACCTAGATATATCACTCTAACTGTCCTCTGCCTTTTGATCTAGGAGCTGGCCATAAAGAAATTCTCTAACCCACGCTTGTCACATAGTAGATCATAATATCCTCATTCCAGAAGGGTCCTGCCTCATGCCCAGGAGGCAGAACTGCTCCAACAGAAAAGCCAAGAAGAACCTGAGCACTCAGGCTTTGCTGGATTTCCCCACTCACTGTGTTACCGGTTAGGTTATAGCCCGCTGTCTGATCACATTTCTACCTGGTTGTCCATGTTTCCTCAAACCTAAGCATAAAAACAGTTTCCCCTGAGTCTTTGGGTCTTTATTTCTGAAGCCCTCCCCATTCTCATGTAAGACTTTGATTAAATAAGTGTTGTGCTTTCCGTTTGTTAACCTGTCTTTTGTTATAGGAGTGCTGGCCACCACCCGATGAGGACGAGGAACTGTATCACACCTTTCCATCTCTGCAATCTCTACTTTTATGTTCTGGAGTTGATTTGACTCCACTAATTTTTATGTTCTTCCAAATTCCTTAGAAAAACTGTGGATAAGGAAAGTCATTTGGTGTTGTCCCTGTGTAAGCAGAGCTTTGTGCCAAGGCATCTTCCTAAAGGACACTGGGTTGTTCCTAGACAAGGAGAGACAGGGAGTAGGAGAAAGCAAAATTTCAAATTTTGGCAACTACATGGATCTAAACTGTCATTCAACACACTCAGTGATGCAGAAAAATAAAGGGATGATGGTTTCAATATCGGTTGACTTGAGTCTTAGGTACTTGCAAGATATGCAGTAGGAGCTATTCATTATCAAGAAAAAGTTAGTGGTCCACATGTAGCAGGAAAACCGACTCAGACAGAAGACTCCAGGCACCAGTCAATAGAGGAAGCAGCATGTTTATTCCAGCCCGGAGACTTGGTGGACTAGTGTCCTAAAAACCGAGCCCACCAACCCAATCTCTTGCCTTTCTTTTATACATTTTTTAGGGCTAGGGTGCATGTGAGAGTCATATAAGATGTGAGGTACGTGACAAACATGAAAGTCGTGGGACTCAAGGGAAGGACAGATCTGCCTGCAAACTTGACATCGGGCGGGCTACCTGTCTTCAAGAGTGAGGGAAGACTAAGGAAGTTGTGAGATTACTATCTAGGCCCAGTGCCTCCCAAGAGAAAGATATACAGATAACAGAGACATCTGCTACAGTGGAGTGTTACAGACTGTTTGGCTAATGCCTGTACAGAGTGGCCAGGACAGATCTTTAGCTCTGCTTTTACTTTCTTGCCTCACACAGGCCAGGAAAGCATTCGAGTGAACCATCGGTGCCCTTGCCATGGATAAATCTGAATGTCTCTTAGTCATCAATACTTAATCTCATATCCTTCTTTTCTTATTTTCATTTAACAATTGTATCAGTTAGATATTTAAATGAAATCCCAATGCATTTGGAGTGTTAAGTTTTAATTAAAAATCAGAACACTATGGTTTTCTCATGTAAATTTGTTGCTTGAAGGCTGCCTGGCAAACAAAAAGGATAATACAGATAATGTCTTTGAGGTAAACTCAGCAAAATTGTGGATGTAGCTCCTCTGAGGACTGCTGAACTGAAAATATTTTCAGAGACAGGAAAACATAGTCCTGTCTGCAATCCTGCACATTCCCTGCACCAAACTCTTTTGAAGCAGTCATTCACAGCCAATCCTCAGCGCCTACGTAGTGCTTTCTGACCTCACTGTGTGTCACAACATTAAACATCATTAGAAAGGGTAATTGGAATAAAGATGGAAAGTTCCATATATCTTTGAAATACATCAGATGCGATCTGTCCTTGAAACTAAAAAGGCATGGCAATAAACTTAACTTTTCTCCTTTCTAAAATATGTGAATAGAATAAACAGGAAGCCTGCAGATTGCTTTAAGAGGCACAATTAATAACTCTAACACAAACTACTAAAAATAGAAAATTTCAGTGCTTTATGTGATCCTTAAGCAAGTGAAATAGTGTTGTTAAGGGAACGACTCTAGTAATATAGTGGAAGTGTAAAGAAAAATAAAACACACATAAATGTCTCTTTGAAGAAACCATAGTCAAGTATAAAAATTTATTGCTAGTATTAGTGACAACTTAGAAAAAATACAAGAACTATCCAAACATATTCATAAAAGGACACATTTAAACATCAGATATGTTCTTAAAGTGTAGTTAATAACAGAGAAATGCTCATATTGTAACTGGAAGTGAAAAAATTCAAGATACCAAATTCCATACAGAGAATGATTTAAGATCGTAAAATCTAAATTTAGTAACATTTGTCTCATTATACAATCTCCAAAACCATTACCTGGAAAAAAATGATCATTTAAACAAATATTTAGAAAGATGAGTTGGATTTTTACATGGTTTCTAACAATTTTTTCTAGGAAGTAAAGCAAATAATGACCAGCAAAAGAGTGATGCAGAAATGCAAATTTTGGGGAAAAGACAGTCATCTGTGACTCAAGCTAATATAAAGTCAATGATAAATTGAACCCTCTGCTTTATATAAGGAGATGGAAGTAAAAGTAAAAAAGATAATTCTTGTTTTGTCCAGGAAAAAGTCTATGCTTTAGCTTTGGATCTAAGGTGGGTTTATTTTTCTTTATTTTGATTAGCTATGATTTCAACTGTATTGTCTGAACACCTTCCACTGAAAATTACAGTTAAATGGATATATTAATTTATAAAGAGCTTTTAATAAAATATAATGGGAAGGTTGAAAACAAAAGATTAAATTTTAAAGATGCCATGTTAAGCATTAAAAAATCAAATAATTATATTTCTATTAAATAAGTTGGTCATTCTGAGAAGAGCTTCTTAAACTGGTTCAAATACTGACGTGCTAAAGATTGATTTATGAATTCACAAGGTACTTGGAGATTGAATGCCATGATTGCCATTAGGAATGAATTTACTTCTGCTTTAGGGAAAAGAGGTGAGGTGTCTTTCACATCTTCACATTCGGTTAGGTACTTGGTCACAATTGTAGCTTCAAGCCTCCGGGGAGCTTAGGAGCTCATGCAGGATAAGATTGATAACACTACGTTGAAAATATTGATAGTATCCTGACTTAGTAAACAGGGATTTTTTCCTCACTTAATTTAAATTTGTAACTAAAATCATGTTTTTATAGCAAAACCACTTTGAAAGTTAAAAGATAAAAACAATTTAAATTGTAATATACATGTTAAAAAGTCCTTAAATATGTCTGCTTGATACTCGCTAGAACTAGAAATCTTAGTCTTCCCGAGGAAAATGTGTCAAGATCTTTATAAAAGATGGCTTTGTCTTACAAATCCAGATAGAGCCAAGGTACTTAGAGATCTGGGGTTATGCGCTCTGGTTTTATTCCCTTGTCACTGCTGAATCTCACTATCTTCACGGAACGCTGTGAAAAGTGTAGATCAAGTACCACTATTGTGAGCTCCAATTTGTTTGAAATGCAAAGTATCAGACAGAGCAAGACCTAACAGGTTAGAATCTCCTTTTTAACTAGTCTTCAGGTGATTTATGTGCATTTAAACTTACAAGAACTGCTCTAAGTGCTCCAGGTTTCACAGGTGGGATTCTCACCTTCCTAAAGATACAGATTCTTTCTATTTTAAATCATAAGGGTTATCTAAGTACCACTTAACCCTCCCACTAAAATCTGTTGAGTTCCAGATTCCCAGTAGTGCCTTTTTAAATTCTCCTTCTAAATTGTAGTGAGCTATTTGTACTAGAAAGTTCATTGCAGCCCAATTCATAATTGCTAAGTCATGGAAGAAGCCCAAGTGCCAATCATCCCATGGATGGATTAATACATGGTACATGTACACCATGGAATATTATGCAGCCTTAAAGAAAGATGGAGACTTTACCTCTTTCATGTTTACATGGACAGAGCTGGAACATATTCTTCTTAGCAAAGTATCTCAAGAATGGAAGAAAAAGTATCCAATGTACTCAGCCCTACTATGAAGCTAATTTATAGCTTTCATATGAAGGCTAAAACCAATTATAGCCCAAGAAGAAGGGGAAGGGGGACAAAAAGGGGTGGGGAGGGGAGGCGGGAGGATGGGTAGAGGGAGGGTAATTGGTGGGACCACAACTACGGTGCATCTTACATGTGAAATATACTAGGTGTAGAATATAAATGCCTAAACACAATAACTAAGAAAATGCCATGAAGGCTATGTTAACCAGTTTGATGAAAATATTTCAAATTGTATATAAAATTGTATATAAAACCAGCACCTTGCACCCCATGACTGCATTAATGTACACAGCTATGATTTAATAAAAAAAGAAATAAATTGAAATGAGCTAAGTTTCTGGACAGATAATGTTCAGATACCCAGGAATAAAAATGCAAGGGTTTTATATACCTTCAAGTTACCATTAATTTTTTTCTCCAGTTCATAAGTTAGCAGGCATATCTTGGATTTAAAGAATTATTTTCCTGTTGAAACTCTCGATTGGCCTACA
The DNA here is from genome assembly GCA_963574655.1 of Perodicticus potto. Classification (NCBI taxonomy): domain Eukaryota; kingdom Metazoa; phylum Chordata; class Mammalia; order Primates; family Lorisidae; genus Perodicticus; species Perodicticus potto. The sequence continues at coordinate 15,578 of CAUYRH010123388.1, forward strand.
TGAGGTATGAGATTCCTATTTGTCATTTAACACAATTTATACCTCATTTTACTAAAAGAATCTCCCTCCTGGCCCTACTCCAAAAAAAGATGCATGTTCTGGAAGGATTCGTTACTTATGCAATGATTTTCTTTAAATGTTTCTTTTGTTGTTGAGACAGAATCTCATTGTCACCCTGGCCAGAGTGCAGTGGTATCATCATAGCTCACAGCAACCTCAGACTCCCGAGTTCCAGGGATCCTCCTGCCCAAGCCTCCTATGTAGCTGTGACTACAGGTGCGTACCACAACACCCAGCTGGATTTTCTTATTTTCTCTGGAGATGAGGGTCTCACTCCGGCTCAGGCTGGTGTCCAACTCCTGAGCTTAAGCAATTCACCTGCTTCAGCCTCCCAGAGTGTTAGGATTACAGGCGTGAGCCACTGTGCCCAGCAAATGCGTCTTTTTCTTAAAGGTCAAGTTTCTTCCAGTTTCATCAGAATAATGTGTGTGAAAACCCTATTTCAGTAAAATTTTAAACTAGCTGAGCTTTAATCACATAGTGATCACCTAGTGTGCTCCAAGAAATGCCTTAAAGACCACTTTAATAATTCCTAAATTCGTCTCAACTCACATAGTTTTCTTATTGCTTTGGGTTTGGGAGTTCATGGGGGCAGGATATCAGAAGAAAGGTGAGTCTTCAGATTGGCTGATTTATTTCTTTTTCTTGTTTTTTTTTTTTTTTTTTTTTTTTGAGACAGAGTCTTACTATGTCTCTGGGTAGAGTGCTGTGGCTTCACAGCTCACAGCAAACTCGAACTCTTGGGCTCAAGAGATTCTCTTTCCTCAGCCTCCCAAGTAGCTGGGACTACAGGTGCCTGCCACAACATCCTGCTATTTTTTGGTTGTAGTTGTCATTATTGTTTGGCAGGCTTGGGCTGGGTTTGAACCTCCCAGTTTTGTTGTACCTGGTGGCGCCCTATCCACTGAACTACAGGCACCGAGCTCAGATTGGTTGAGTTCTTAAAAGGAGCATACATGGAATGGGATGAGATTCTACATGAAGAAAATGTATCATCAGAGTCCTCACATTGTGTGGATATAATCACAAAACAATGGTGGTTGCTCTGTTTTTCAAGATGATGGAAGAGAAAGGGAATTAAATAAGCTAAAATGTTAGAGTTTTCCAAAATTATCCACTAGATGAATTATTCTTTAACAAAACTTAAAATGTACAAGAGAAAATACCCAGTTAAGTGCTATCTTGGCCTGATCAATTGAAAGCTATGTGAAATCAAGTTTATTTCTATACTACATGTTTGTGTATATGCACTGTCGGGTTTTTATTTGTGTTTTGAATAACTTTTATAAAACCAATATATTTCAAGAGCTATTTAGCTCCATCAGATATTGCACATTAAAACTGAGATGAAAGGTTCTGCTGACTGTTCTAAGTCCATTATTCATTCCTTCCTTTGTATCTTTTGACCTCTAGGTATACACTCTGACTACAAGTCAGCATTGGGAATGCCCAGCAGTGAGGTCATGCTGGTATACAAATTATACAAATTTATTTTCAGTTACTATTTAACTCTTCTATTATATACCTTATAATTATATACTTCTATTATATTTATACATTTTTTCAAACATTCCCTATCAAGTATTAATACCTGCACAAAATGTACCTGCTTACTTACATAAAAATGAGAGACTTTGTCAATCAGGTAAAATAGATGTCATGGAATCTTGAACTTGTCACCTTGGAAAGAGAATTAGGAGTCTTTTTTATAACCTGACTGGTCTCTACAGCAACACTGACAAATTGTCATCTATATTCTGCTTGGTCACTACAATAACAGGACAGTCTACTTATATGACATCACATTCCATGTCTTGATGTTCAATTTAGCTGCAGCTGAATAACTCCAATTTGGTCTTAGGGTTTTTATAAAATACATCAGGTTATGACAATGTGATGTATCATTCACTCACTCATTAATTCATCCACACATGCATGTACTTCAAGGATCCAGGATTCAGGAGTAAACCAAATGTTCCTACCTTCAGGAATTCTTTTTTTTTTTTTTTGAGACAGAGCCTCAAGCTGTCACCCTGGATAGAGTACTGTGGCATCCTAGCTTACAGCAACCTCCAATTCCTGGGCTCAAGCGAGTCTCTTGCCTCTGCCTCCCAAGCAGCTGGGACTATAGGCACCCGCCACAACGCCTGGCCATTTTTTGGTTGCAGCCATCATTGTTGTTTGGCGGGCCCAGGCTGGATTCGAACCTGCCAGCTCAGGAGTACGTGGCTGGCGCCTTAGCCCGTTGAGCCACAGGCGCCGAACTGGGAATTCTTTTTTTTTAAGTCTTCAAATTAATCATTCTTTAACATTCCTGCTTTCCAGCTTTTCCTAATCTCTTTTTCAAAAATACTAAATAGCAGTTGTAGGTGAATTCTACCTACTATACAGATATGTATACAGCAAGACCAGGAAGGTATTTTTTAACTGAAGTTTTGATGAAAATAAGTCATGGAAATAACGACAAGAACTACAGAAGAGCCAGATGTGGTGGCTCACACCTGTAATCCTAGCACTTTGAGAGGCCAAAGTGGGTGGATCCTCTGAGCTCAAGACCAGCCTCAGTAAGAGAGAGACCACGGTGTCTACTAAAAATAGAAAAACTAACAGGGTGTTGTGGTAGGTGCCTGCAGTCTCAGCTAGTAGGGAGGCTGAGGCAAGAGGATCACTGGAACCCAGGAATTTAAGGTTGTTGTTAGTTATGGCACAAGGGCACTGTACCCAGGGCTACAGAGTTGAGACTCTGTCTCAAAAAAAAAAAAAAAAAAAACCCACAAAAACTACTGAATATACAGAATTTACTACACTGTTACCTCTAATTTAGTTATAAACAACAAAATATGCATAGTATAGAATGTGTGTCTGATATAAGTTTCAGATTCTTTTTAACAAATCAGTGAGACCCTTTGACTAGGTGTGTTTCAGAGAAACGTTTTGGTTATGGTTCAGTTGGGTTTCTCTTCTGCACCCTCATATTCTGATCCATCAGTGCTTGTTTCTTGATGGTTTAGAATGTCATTGTCCTGAAAAATTCCTTCTGTAATAGCCAAAAGGAATATATTTCTAAAAACTCTCTGTATTTAAGAATACCAGGTGGGCTCAGAGCCCGTAGCTCAGTGAGCAGGGTGCCAGCCACATACACTGAGTCTGTCGGGTTTGAGCCTGGCCTGGGCCAGCTAAACAACAATGACAACTGTTTTTTTAATCAAAAAATAGCCAGATGTTGTGGTGGTCCTGTAGTTCCAGCTACTAAGGAGGCTGAGGCGAGAGACTCCCTTAAAGCCAAGAGTTTGAAGTTGCTGTGAGCTGTGATGCCACAGCACTCTACTGAGGGCGACATAATAAGCTCAAGACCAAAAAAAAAAAAAAAAAGAATATCCAAGTGATAAACTTCAGACTTTATAATAGTATTAAAGATAATTTGCTAAAATACAATAATCCTTTTGAATAAGAAGCATATGCTGTAATTATTTAAAATAAGAATATTGTTTTCTATTATTATTTTTTAGTTACTACATCCAGCATGTTTATTTTACATTCAAAAATCCCCTAAAATGTCCATGCTTTGTTAATACGTTGTATGTTTTCCATATAAAAATTGTATTAAAATGCATTTCCTTCTACTTGTCCTGTATTCAGTGAACATGCCTAAAACTGGTGGTTTAAAGTTAGAATACAAGTTCTGGTCTTCCTCAGGGATAGTTTCCATTGGCTACTTTTTCCCGATGTATATACCATACTTTCCTCTTTCTCTGTATGTCTTAATTTTGTTGTTGTTGTTGTTAAAAACTGGACAGTTAAATAATACAACATGTCTGCTCTGGAAATTAGATCTCCCTTTGGGTTTATTATTTTTGCTGCTTCTTGTAGCAAATTTCCTGAACTAAGTCTTTAAAGTCTGTATTCTTTGCTGTGTGTAGCCATTGAAGTCTCTCCTCTGTTAGCTTTGCAGTCAGGTAATGATTGAACAGAGATTCCCCTAAGTATTTTGAATGAGTACATTTCCAGTTTTTGCCAAGACTGTGTGTGTGCGCATAATTGTACGTGAGTGCACGTGTGTGTGTGAAAGAGAGAGAAAGAGATGGGGTATGTTTTCAACGTTCTCTAGGCAATTTATAATTCTTCCTTAATGGTCATTTCTAGCCTGCAGGGAGCCTTGGGTCAGCCAGAGATGAGAAATTAGGGCCTTCTGTCTTTCCTGATCATAAGCCCTGAATGTGCATGTAGCCTTCTATTAATAAATTCCCAGGAACATGTCAGAGCTTTTCATAGCCCCTTATTGACTGTCAATTTCTGAGTTCCTTTCCCTTTAAAAAATATTTTTTTCCTAAAGTATTTTTGGTTAGTCTCTTATTATCCCCAGTTGGCAAATCTACTTCAGGCAGCTCTGATGTTAAACAATTATCCCTTGGTGCTTTCTACTCATGTCCTGAAGACAGTATTGTTTATGCAGTGGGATGTCTGACTCAGGTCAAATACACCCAAAGTCCTAGAATGAAGCTTTTCAATAGGCTGCTAGTTAGGTCAAATAGTGACAATTCTCTCTGGGGCACTCCAAACCAGCTGCCTTCTCATAGGGACTATCAGGCTGCTGGATTTCACAGCTATTGTAGTTGTCAGACTTTTGGTGTTCAAGGCTACCACAGAGAAGGGCACATTAAGGTCATATCAAATGTCATAAAGGTCACTGTTCATACAACTATTCATTTGTTTTTCCTGAATAAGTGCTCTCAGTACTATTGAATGGCTTCAGAATTCTGAATAAATCCCGCTCCCCCCACCAGTTTTTGTAAATGTGGTCATCATTGCTTTTATGCAAGAATGAGTTTACAGAAATCTTACTTTGCTTTTCTAGAAGTTAGCCCTCTATATCACATATTTTATTATTACAAGTGGAAAAATAATACTACCATCTCGCCACATTAACAAATCATATTATTTTCCTAAATGCAAATGCATGTCTATTCCTCACTCATAAAAATGAATTTTATAATAACATCAGTATAATAGCATCAAGATTTGCAGTCCGATTATTTTTCTCTTGCCATCAGGTCATGAGCATTTTCTGTTTCTGCATTTCGAATTGTGCATTATATATTACCAACATTTTCTAATCCAGGGGTCCTCAAACTTTTTAAACAGGGGGCCAATTCACTGTCCCTCAGACCATTGGAGGGCCGGACTATAGTTTAAAAAAGAAAAACTATGAACAAATTCCTACACACACTGCACATATCTTATTTTGAAGTGAAAAAACAAAATGGGAACAAATACAGTATTTGAAATGAAGAACAAGTAAAGTTAAATCAACAAACTTACCAGTATTTCAATGGGAACTAGGGGCCTGCTTTTGGCTAATGAGATGGTCAATGTCCAGTTTTGTGTTTGTTACTGCTATTCCTAACAAGTGATGCAAGTGTGCATCGGAGACTGAGAGGAGGAGTTGAGAGACAGAGAGAAGGAGGGGAGTCGGAGAGTGCGGCGCACATTCCACACATGTTCACTGCAGCCTGGGTTGAGTCTGCTGCTAAGCAGGACAGGCAGTGGCAGCAAAAACACCTGGCAGGCTGCATGTGGCCCACAGGCCGTAGTTTGAGGACCCCCGTTCTAATTAATTGAGTCTTCACTTAGATTATTGTCTCTAATTGCTTGAAATTATTAAAAAAACCACTATGATGTCTGTTTTAATGGAAATAAACTGTTTCCTCCTTCGGATCTTTTTCTTATGAAAAATTTCCAGAAAGCAAAATTAGCAGATCAAGGGATACTTTTTTTTTTTTGAGGCAGAGTCCTACTTTGTCACCCTTGGTAGACTGTCGTGGCATCACAGCTTACAGCAATCTCAAAATCTTGGGTTCAAGCTATTCTCTTGCCTCACCTTCCTGAGTAGCTGGGACTATAAGTGCTCACCACACCACCTGGTTATTTTTAGAGACGGGGTCTCACTCTGGCTCAGGATGATCTCCAACCTGTGAGAGCTCAGGCATTTCTCCTGCCTTGGCCTCCCAGAGTGCTAGGATTACAGACATGAGCCACCAATGGATCAGGGTTTCTTATATAACTTTTTAAAAGTACAACATACTTTTAAAGATAGGACTAGATTAATAGCTATTTATTATTCTTTCTCCTCTTTGGTTTTACATACAAGCTGTCTTGTGAATATCTCCTGTATCCTTTTCTTTTATGAGATTGAAAAACCCACCAGTCAAAATTTCCTTAGCGTACATTTTGTAATCATTTATACATCTTATCTATTTGTATTTTTGTAACTTTTCATAAAATGGCCCTTGAAGTGTTTCATGCTATATGAAGATAATATTTATCCAGATGACATCTATATTACAAAATTCACTAGGTGATACTGAATTCTTCTAGGCTAATACTTCTAAAACTTTATTTTGGGAATGATTCAACTGGGTCTTCTTGTGAATGTTCAGATTCTGAATCAGTAGACCTGCGGTAGTGCCCCCAAATCTGCATTTTTAATATGTTCTGTCAGCCATGGACCACAAGTTCAGTAACAAGACCTTAGGACACTCTTCTGGATTTGTATTACTGTCTAGTCCTTTAAAAGGATGAATTTAGTCAAGATAGTTTCCTTAGTTCTGGTTAAATATTGTCTCGATACCTTCACCAGCTTTGTGGAAATACAACATTATCAAGACTCAAATGGGAAGAGATTTAACAGTGATGTCTGGTGCGTCCTCCTGGATCAGGCAGCCTCACGGATTAGCTTCCCAATCTTCTAAAGACAGTGCACTGCCCTTTCTCCCATTATTCACTCTCCAGTGGCTTGTTTCGTTAGAGAAGCCATCATCTTGAGTTGAAATCTAGATAAAACCCCTCGTTACTTTTTATTGGTTGTTAGGTTGTGTAAGGATACATGGCATAAGTAGTTTAAAAGAATAACAGCTTTTAGAATTAGCATTTAACTTTCTCTCTGATTTTTAAACTTATCACTGAAAGTAGGATCGCAGCATATTTCCAAGAAGTATTTATCTCAGAACGGTAGGTAATACTTCCAGTTCCAATGTTTTTATGGTATTCCCATCCTCTTCCTTTTTTTTTTTTTAAGACAGAAGGGCAGAGAGATGGCTCTTTAGATTTTATAAATGGATTTAAAAAATAAAGTACATTTATCAGGATGTGCATTTAGGAAGGATTTAGGATATTAGTCTATTGTTTATTTTTTAAAGTATTACATTAGAATTCTTCTTTAATGAACAGTACACTATTTGAATTGGACAAAAGTATTTTTTAAAAACATTTTTTATACGTTGATAATATAAAATAAGCATTGTGATATTAAGTATGTCACTTTAGGTCATAGCTAAGTAAACCACAAGCACGCAGGGAAACCATATTGGATGACATAGGTTTAAGAAGAGAACTTCTTAGACATATGGTACCTCAAAGATGATAATGAACCAGGTACAGAACAGATAGTGTAAAATTACAGTTATAAAAATAACCTGTGTAGAAAATACGTGGTCTGAGCTAGGTAGTCCTAAACTGGTCGTGACATCACATGTATGGCAGAAGCAAATGAGGGGAGTATTTTATTTACTACATTGTAGGCTTCAAATGATTTTTAAAAATAATCTTTAAGGGGGCACCCATAGTTCAGTGGTTAGGGCCCCGGCCACATACTCCAGGGCTGATGGGTTCGATCCCGGCCTGGGCCTGCTAAACAAAAAAACAAACAAAATAGCAGGGTGTTGTGGTGGGCACCTATGGTCTCAGCAACTAGAGAGGCTGAGGCAAGAGAACTGCTTAAGCCCAAGAGTTTAAGGTTGCTATGAGCTATGATGCCACGGCACTCTACTAAGTGTGACAAAGTGAGACTCTGTCTCAATTAAAACAAAAACAAAAATAAAATAATCTTTAAAGTGTAACACCAGAAAAAGTCCAAAGAGAACTAAGCCCAAAATGTAAGTAGATCTCAGAAATGAGAAATAGCAACAGCAGCGATAAAAGTAGCAGCAGCAGAAATGGCTCTTCATGTGCTTAAGATATTGAAATTATCAGATTTAAACTATAAAACAATTATGCAAACTATGTTTAAAGCAGCAACAAACGAGCTTAAAGACATCAGTTGGAAACAGAAAAGTAAAGTGATATGAAATTATTGAAAATGAACCAAAAAATATAAAAATTAAAAAAGACAACTTATTTTTTTAATTAGATACATATATAGAAGAGCAGAGAAGTGAAATAGAGGATGAAGTTAGAAAATACAACATAAGTTTAACTAGGATCTCAGAAGGAGAAGAAAGAATGGAATGAGGCAATATTCTAAAAGACAGTTGCTGACAGTTTTTCAGAACTGATGAAAGATTTTAATTCACAAATTCAAGTAGCCCAAACCCCCAAATCCAGATAAATAAGAAATTCTACATGTAGACACACCACAAAGAAACTGGGAGTGGGAGTGGGAAGAAGACAAATAGAAAATACAAAAATCATCCAGACTAAAAAACACAGATGACTTTCAAAGGATTAGCTCAGAGATTGAGAGAAAAAGGGAAGTTACCTACAGGTGAAAAAGAAATGAAATCTTGAAAATATGGGAAGCAATTGGTTTTTGAATGGAATAACCTATACTCTGTTATAATAATAAAAAAAAAAGATCTGGTTATAAATGAGGATGTATTTATAGATTCATGAGAGAATTAAGAGAGTCCCTATCAATGAAATACGAATCAAGACTAGCAGTGATATTAGAGGAAGGAAAGCCGTGTTATTAGAGAGGGGAAAACTAGAAAATGCATGTTAGAATTGCGAGCCAGCTGGGTGACATTAAATGAGAATTGTAGGAAAGTAAGATAGGAGAGAAAGCTGTAGCTTGACAACAGCCCGTCCGCGTGTGACAGGAGATTTGAGACGTTCTGCAGCAGAGGAGATCAAATGACTGCTGGCAGGAGGCTGGCTGAGCCGGCCAGTAACAGCCAGGATGCATTTGGGAACATATTCAGTTTTCTCAGTGAGTTCCACAAATACTTAGGGAGGAGAACCTGGTAAATATTGTGACTATCTACAATCAAAAGTTGAAGGGATTTTCTGATAAACATTACATCGGTATGCAATTTCACAGACTGAGTCCAAAATGTGCAATTGTCATATGCAATGAAATCTCTCTCCTAGAATGCAGGCTGCCTTCTCTCCCACACTCGGTGAGTTCAGACCCCTGTCTATATGTAGATATAGCTGTTCCATAGCATCATCTTGCCCAGGTCTGCAGGAGGGCAAAAGTCCCATTCCATTTCTTTTCAGATTCACTTTTAATATAAAGTTGTGGAGAAGCTCAAAGGCTGTGGAAAAGCTCAAAGGCCATTTCTTAGGCATTATTTTATCTGCTCCCATTTGTAAAAAAGGCAACAGTTAAGTACATTAAGGTAGATAAATTAGCCTACTGAAATAATCGCTAGTTTAGTTTGAAAAGGAAGAGAGTAATTCATACGCCCATGTTCTAGTTACAGCTTATAAAATATTGTACTTGAACAGCTGGGCAATGTTTCTTAAGTGAATAAAAAGGAAGTAAAGGACAATTACTCACTGGAATAATGGTATATAAATGGGTCTAATAAAAGCAAGAGTGGAGATCATTGTGTCCTAAGGGAACCCTAAATACTTAACTACACTTAACTAGCCTTAAGTTGCTATGGAAGAGGAGCCTTTGGGATGTGTAAGGTAGCTCTAAAAAGAGACTCAAAAGAGTGGTTACAAATTCACATCCCTCAGGATAAATAACCGCTTGAACAATCTATAATCCATTTCTTCACAGTAACCGATTATTTTTATCATTGTGCTATTTAGATTTTAGATGAATATCCAGCTTATATGAACCTTTAGAATTATTTAATGTTCCTACACTTTGTGAACTAAGTTTGGTGTCCTACACAGAGTAGTACCTTAATAATTTAATACCAATTTCAGGGCTGAATGGAATTATTGTTTCATTGTTTTATTTACCAATGTATTTCTAGCATTTAGGTTAACATCAGTTCATTTAGGTATGAAATAAGTTTCCTGCATTAACTTATTTTACTTAATGAATATTTTGCTTAATATTGAAATGATCAAGGTCAGCATTTGAACCATAGTTAAGCATGTTTTTCCAAAGATCTTTAATTATCTAAGTTTAAAGATTACTGCTCTCACCTACATTAGGTATCTAAGTTATGATTCTATCTACATAATCCAGATATAACATAGTTTAGTATGTCACTTAGGGAAGCCTTATTTGTCATTAAGTCCAGGACTAATCTTCAATTTATACAAACATCAAAACTTACCCTCTACCAAGTGGGTAGAATTGGAGGTTGACTCATAGTAACCAAACTCGGAGAGGAGAGTGCGTGCGTGTGTGTGTTACATACAAGGAGAAATTTAACTGCTATGTGAAGCATCGCAATCTGTGTGGGACAAAATTATTTTCCCATTGATTATTACTTGGTGAGTACAGGCTTTAAATTGTCACTTTGATATTTTAATGAATGTTTATATCCAACTGAGGTCTCTTGAGTGATCATTTGCTTGTAAAGGGTTTGCCAGCCACAGGGGTTGGTAATGAGAAAAATTAATTATACTTTAGAATTTCCTCCTAGGATAGGCAACTAGAATGTTGTGTTGTCTTAGCCATCTCTGTTTTTTGGAACTTTTCATGCAGAAGGAACCATTCACCTTGTCTTTTTCTCTCTTCTTCTGGACTGGAAGTTACACCCAGATTTGCTTTTGAAATGTTGGTGCTCCCAGAGCTTCATAGACATTCCCTCATTTGATCTCAATATAAGGCTCTTTGCTTTAAATATTTTTACAGCTTAGTCACTGGTTTAAAGAAAAAATGGATAATTGCCTAAGTAAATTAAGAAGCTAGTGAAAGTTTGGAATAAACATCAAATATTTCTTGCTTCTAATTAAAGTTGCACATTAAATGGAATGAATAGAGTTTGGTGAAAGTAGGTTGGTTATACCACCTTACATCTGCATGACATGATATATTTTACAACACATGTTTAAAAACAGTATCTCAATTCATTTTTCAGTTAATTCTTCTTCACTGGCATTAGCCCAAGTGTATACGTGTACCGCTGGGGCTTGGTGGGGTTAGATAGTAGCTAGTAAATAGAAAAGCAGAGATGCTCGTAGTTTGTTGGTGACAATTTTCTATATTTTAGGATGAATGCTATTAGACAGTAGTCATATTGAAAGACAACATCTGTCACCTGGAAGAAGAATTCACCAATAAGTAGGTGCTGTAGAGTATTGCTAGAAGTTGGTTGCTCAAGACAGCACATGAAAATAATATAAAGGAATACTATAAGGGGATATAGAGCAGATTGAGACTGAATCACTCTCAGGAAGACTGCTGCTTTTTAAGCCTTAAAAATGAACTTTAAAGCATTAAAGTAAGCTTAAACATAAAAGACTTCAAGAGCCACACCATATATATTTATTCTTTGATGCTGAGAATGCTCTTTATATATTCAAATGAACTTAAATATTCTTTCAGGTTGCAACTGAATTGACGGGCATTCAAATTTTGCCATATTTTTGTCATTTTACTTGTTCATATTCCAAACAATTTTCTTTTGACCTTTCATCTATGAAATAAACAGCCAGCATGAACTTTAAAAAATGAGTTTGGGTTCAATATATATTCATCAAATATATCATACTTCTGCTGGCACTGTTATTTTATTTTTGTTATAACTAACAGATTTGTAAGCAAATATCATCATAGACTATTATTCAAGACACTGACAAGAAGATGAAAGTACTGTAAGAATGTTCAAGAGCTGCATAATATTCCATGGTGTACATATACCACAATTTATTAATCCATTCATGGGTCGATGGGCCCCATGGAATATTATGCAGCCTTAAAGAAAGATGGAGACTTTACCTCTTACATGTTTACATGGATGGAGCTGGAACATATTCTTCTTAGCAAAGTATCTCAAGAATGGAAGAAAAAGTATCCAATGTACTTAGCCCTACTATGAAACAATTTATAGCTTTCTTATGAAAGCTATAACCCAATTATAGCCCAAGAAGAAGGTGAAAAGTGAGAGGGAGGGGAGGGGGATATGGGTGGAGGGAGGGTAATTGCTGCATCTTACAAGGGTGCATGTGAAATTTACTAGGTGTAGAATATAAATGTCTTAACACAATAACTAGGAAAATGCCATGAAGGCTATGTTAACGTGTTTGATGAAAATATTTCAAATTGTATATAAAACCAGCACATTGTACCCCATGATTGCATTAATGTACACAGCTATGATTTAATAAAAAAAAGAATATTCAAGAGCATTTTATAGCTAAATATTGTTATCAAATTTAAATGTCCAAAATGCTCCATAAAACAGTAATTTCCTTTTTTTTTTTTTGTAGAGACAGAGTCTCACTTTATCACCCTCGGTAGAGTGCCATGGCGTCACACAGCTCACAGCAACCTCCAACTCCTGGGCTTAGGCGATTCTCTTGCCTCAGCCTCCCTAGTAGCTGGGACTACAGGTGCCCACTACAACACCCGGCTATTCTGTTTTCAGTTTGGCAGAGGCCGGGTTTGAACCCACCACCTTCGTTATATGGGGCTGGC
>CAUYRH010123389.1:0-22991 GCA_963574655.1 Perodicticus potto
TTGGTGTGTGCCACACCTTTTGGGGGCAAAACATGATTGTATGAGGGACTTTACCCAACAAATGCAATCAGTGTAACATAGTTTCTTGTACCCTCAATGAATCCCCAACAATAAAAAAAAAAAAAAATGAAATTTAAGGGAAGGGGCAAGATGGCCGACTGTAAGCAGCTACCAAAAAGGCTCCTGTCCAAAAGGAAAGATAACATCCAGAAACTGCCCAATTAAGCTGAAGACTGGGAGCCCAGCCAAGAGAGAGAGAAATGATAACTGCAGGTCACCTCTGCTGAAGAAAGCTGTGACTCCAAGAAAGCTAGCTTCAGGTACAAAATTCATCTGAAAGGAAAAGTGTCCATCCCCTTCCCCAAGAAAGCTGTGGTTTTTCTGTTTCCTTTCTTTTTTCTCTTTGTTTGCTCCTGTGGGTTTTCTACAGATAAGCAGTAAACTATGGACCTCCTGTCTCACCCCTTGGGAGAGTGCTGTGGGAAGTGGGGACTGCTTCCTCAGAGGGACCCTGCTGTCACTCTGAATACTCTCTTGGTAGGCAGAAAAACTGAACTAAAGTTTTCCCTGCCATTCTGAACTCACAGTACACCCTTTCCCCCTTACCTGACAAATGAGAAGCCTGACCCCTGCTGAGACTTAGGGAACAGGTTGTTAAACGCCCCCCTCTCCTTGTCTGCTGGACCAGGCACCCCCCCTGCAAGAGACTGGGGGCCGCACTGAGCCCCCCACTCTACCCCACCCCATGCTGGCAACTGCATGGCCCCCCACCTTGCGACCCTTGTGCCTCCGCGTGACCTCCGTGGTCAGGGACTTCACCAGTGCCCGCTGGACCTCTGCGTGCCCTCCCTGGCGAGGAACTCAGCCAGCAACCCCACCCTGCGTCTGCCAGGCCTCCACCTGCCCAGACACAAACTCCGAGAGCCGCGCAACCCACGTCCTCCCTCCAGTACCTTCCCTGCCTCCGCAATGGTCTGCCTGTCTGGCCAGGGACTCCAGAAGCTACGCCATCCAGGCCCTCCCTCCAGAGCCCTCCACACCTCTGTGCAGAGCCCTCCTTCCAGCCAGAGACTGCTGAAGCTGGGGCTCTCAATGCCAAAGACCCTGGGCACCAGGCACTCCCAGACCCATGTGCACCATCCCCTCCCCTGCTGCTAGATCTGGGCGTGCCACACTCCAGAGCTGCTCCAACAGCTGGAACTCCCTGGCTGGGGCAGTCCCAGAGGAGCTACACAAGGTCACTCGGTACAAAGATTCAGCAACAGTAGAGTGGTCCCGCCGGGGTTTAATCTTAGAGAGACACCTCCCCAACTTTGAGGATGGCCATGGGCCACAGTGAAAAACAACCATGAGACAGAATCAACAGAAAAACTCGGGCAACATGAATAATCAGAGTAGATCAACTCCCCCAAGGAACGACAAGGCAGACAGCACAAGATCCCATGCATATACAAATGGCTGAGATGTTCAGAAATCGAATTCAGAATCTGGATAGTAAATAAGATCAACAGAATGGAGGATAAGATGGAATTAGAATTTCAAGCAGTAATCCAAAAGATGGCCCAAGAATTTAATGAAATCAAAGACAAAATGACCAAAGATTTTGACACATTGAGACAAGAAGTTGCAGCCCACAAAGATCTGAGAAATACAGTAGAATCCCTCAGTATTAGAATGGAGCAAGCAGAAGAAAGGATTTCTGACATTGAAGACAAAGCTTTTGAACACTCCCAATCTTTCAAAGAGGAAGAGAAATGGAAAGTAAAAACAGATCACTCTCTCAGAGAGCTCTGGGATAAGTCAAAGAAAACCAATATTCGCCTTATTGGGATCCCCAAAAGCGACGAAGTGGCTTCATAAGACACAGAGTCTCTTCATGAGATTATGAAAGAGAACTTTCCAGACATGCCAAGAGATTCTGAAATTCAGATAGCAGACAGTTTCAGAACCCCAGCATGACTCAACCTGAATAAGACATCCAGACACATCATAATTTCACTAAAGTTAATATGAAGGAGAAAATTCTGAAAGCAGCCAGATGTAAGAAAACCATAATCTACAAGGGGAAGAATATTAGAATAACTGCAGATCTCTTTGCTCAAACCTTTCAAGCTAGAAGAGGATGGTCATCGACTTTTGACCTCCTAAAACAAAAGAACTTTCAACTCAGGATCCTGTATCCAGCTAAACTGAGCTGGCCAAGCTACTTTACTTTCTCATTCTTCAAGTGGAACTTGGTGACAAATGTTATGTGTAATGAAAGGGGTAATATCTGACAAATTCTATGGGAGAAGGTTATTTACTGTGAATAGATCTAGCAGACCAAGCAGATACTCTATACAATGAAAATGAGACATTTGGGAATTATCCCATACAGATTTGAAAAGCATAGTAAGACACAAAATAAGTGGCCCACATCCCTATCACCTAATCAATTGCACAAATGCTTTTCTCTCAGCCCACACTATGGTTCTCACTATGGTACATACACTTCTGGTATTCCACTCAAGGTAAGGATGAACCCTCTGATCTTGGGCCTAGTTAAAGAATGAGCTGGCTTAAGCTAAAAAATAGGATTGCTGTCTCAGTACAACTGCCCCTGAGATGGGAAAGGAGGCTGAGGTCTACACAATGGGTAGGACAATATCTGTAACCTCTGAGCCTTCCTGGGCGCAATTCAAAGAACTGTATTGTAGGCAGAGTAATGAAGGCAAATTGAAGCCTCAAAAAAACTGAGATTAGAGGAAGGATCTGAAAAGAAATATAAAAAAAGGAAAAAGCCACATTGATGAAAGCGAGTAAAGAGAAAAATGGAACTAAGATAAAGAATGTCATACAAGAAAGGAAAGAAATAACTTATTACATAAACTACACAGTAAATGAGAATGCCTGGGAAGAAACTGAGAAAGGAAAAGAATTAGGATATGTACACAGCCAGAAAATCAAGAGGAGGAAAGGGTAAAAACAAGGTATAATGGACAGCCTGATGCAGTGGCCCCCACCAGTAATCCCAGCACATTGGGAGGTTGAGGCAGAAAGATCACTTGAGGCCAGAAGTTTGAGACCAGCCTAGCAAGACCCCATCTTTACAAAAAACAAAAAAAGTAGCCAGTCATGGTAATGCCCACCTGTAGTCCCAGGTACTCAGGAAGCTGAGGCAGGAGGATCACTTGAGCCCAGGAGTTCAAGGCTGCGATGAGCTATGATCAGGCTGCTGCACTCCTGCCTGGGTGGCAAAGTGATACCCTGCCTCTGAAGAAAAAAAAAGTATAGCAGAGAAAGTGAAGATGTAAAAGAATAAAGCAAAGTGGGAGAGGGAAGGAGGGAAGGAAGAAGCAAGGCACATTTGGATATAGGGTAAATGGACAAAGAGCTCTACCTTACATGAATGCACTAAATGCCTCAAATAAAGGAAAATAAAATGAAGTTTTTTGCTCCTAAATATAGTATCTTTATTTAAATGTGATTGTTAGAATATTACATTTTCTCAGAATATCAGGAATAATTTCTATCTTCTCTAAGATCACTATATTCATTCCAATGTTCTATTTATGTTCAATCTTCCTTACTTAACTGGGCTAGGTCCTATGCCCAGAATTTATATACAAGTTATTCCAGTCAGAATACACTGTCCCTGAACTATAACTGGTGGATGCAGAAGTTGGAGGGCTAAAGCTCACAAAAGAAAGTACCTTGTATTTATATTCCATAAGTGGAATCAGGTGTTAAACTAGTTGAACATGGTGTGTGACGAAAATCTTCCTGATCATCGGGTGTCCCCATTTGCATCTCTGATATATCTTCATAGTGATGTCTATTTCTCTGTGGTTCCTTAAACCTGAATCCTAAAGAGAAATGACAAATGATTAGAAAGATGCCAGATGTGCCAAGGTAGGACTCATTCAAAATGCTACTATGTTCCAGGTAAGGTCTATTCCACATTCTTTTTTACCACCCTTAGAGCAGATATCTGAAACCATAAATTTCCCAAATTTCTGAGTTCATCATACTTTCAATCCCATATATCATGATCTGCCTCCACAAAAGGCTCTAGAGAACCTGGTTTGAGGTTTGATCTACTAATAATGAGTTGTGTTGACTTGGAACAAGTTATTTAACCAAGGCTGTGGTGTTCTCATCTGTAAAATGGGGATAATAATAGCACCTATCTAATCATACTCAGGTGAGAATTAAGTGGCATATTAAATGCAAAGTCTGAGTATAGTGCTTGGCACGCAGGTAGTCCTCTATACTTAACTATTAGCTAGCAGTTTTACTCACAAAGGAAGAGAGACCTTTTCCCCCTCCAGAGCTGAAGTCTCTAAATCTATTCTGTATTTGATCTTCTCTTGCTTCCTGAGGAACTGACACACTTCTCTTCTCCAATGCCAACAACTTTAATGTATCAGCTCTGCTGGCTCCAGTAAGCAGATCTCTACTACTCAAAATAATTTCACTTGCTCTTATGCTCCTTTCAACTACCATCCTGTATTTTTCCTTTTCACAGTAATCTCTTTTAACTCAGTAATTGATATTGTTCCCCCCCCCTTTTTTTTTGAGACAGAGTCTCACTTTGTCACCCTCAGTAGAGTGTTGTGGCGTCATAGCTCACAGCAACCTCAAACTCTTAGGCTTAAGTGATTCTCTTGCCTCAGCCTCCCAAGAGGGGAGTATAGGCGCCCCCACGATGCCCAGCTATTTTCTGTTGTTATTGTTGCAATTGTCGTTGTTTAGCAGGCCCAGGTCGGGTTTGAACCTGCCAGCCTTGGTAGATGTGGCCAGCACCCTACCCACTGAGCTACAGGCACTGCCCCTGTTTCCATTTTTGTACGTGTCATTTTTTTTGGTTTTTTTGAGACAGAGTCTCTGTCGCCCTGGGTAGAATGCAGTGGCATCATAGCTCACAGCAACTTCAAACTCTTTGCTGGTACTACAAGCACCCACCACCATGCCTCACTAGTTTTTCTACTTTTAGTAGAGGCAGGTCTCACTCTTGTTCAGGCTGGTCTCCAACTCCTAACCTCAAGCCATCCACCTGCCTTGGCCTCCCAGAATGCTAGGATTATGGGCGTGAACCACCACACCCAGCCTGTACCTGCCATTCTTATATTCTTTGATCTGCCACTGAAAACCTGCTATGTATATGCTACACACTGGGGATTTCGTAGCAAATAAACAGACAACTTTCTGCTCTCTAGTGATGACAGTTACCTAAAAGTGTTCTCTATAAGGCCATCAACTCCATTAGTCCCCCTGAAGTGGGAGACCGTATGGTGTTTGAGAATAGGCATGAGGCCAGTAGTGTGGGGTTGGGTTTGTGAGTGAGGGGAGAGTAGGACATGCAAAGCTGGAACGCAGGCCACAGCCAGAGCCAGAAGGCTATGATGAATTTGGGATTTTATTCCAAGTATGAGGGAAAGCTACGAGAGGCTGCAGAGGGTAACTGGGTGGATTCTGAGCATGTGGATTCTGAGCAAGGCTGCCTCAATTCAAATACTGGCCCTCACAGGAGCCCCCTGTGTGATCTTCAGCAAGAACAGCATCTCTTTGTTTATTTGTTCACCTATAAAATGCAAATCATTGGGTTGTTTTGAAAATCAAATGAGTTAATTTTACAAAGCACTTCAAAACAGCACTTCCTCATTGAAATGCTAGAGTTTATTAAATTAATTGAAATGTTCGATTGTGCTTGATTTAATAAAATATCACTCTGTTATGCAGAGAATGGACTGCAGAAGTAATCGGTTTGGAGGCTGTTGCGGAAGGCAACTTGGGGTGGCAGCGAGTTGGAAATAAGTGACTCGGCTAATGCTAATGACAGCACCTGTTCATGGAATCTGCTCTATGTGCCAGGCATACTCTAAGCTCTTTACGTGTATTATCTCCCATTTTCCCACAACCTGTGAGCCAAGTGCTATTGCTATGCTTATTTTACTGATGAGAAAACTGAACTAGTAACTTGCCCAAGGTCACACAGCCAGTAAGCAGCAGAGCCAAAAATCAAATCCAGCAGTCTGAATTAAGATTCCCCAATCCTAACCTCTCCGCCTTACTGCTTCGCCTACCTGTTAGCAGGACAGGACTTACACACTTAGATCACACAGTAACAAATGCTAGGCTTTGGCCATTCTAGGAATATTGGCATTTCTGGGTCTGATGGTGTTCTTCAACATGCTCGGTTATTACTTTCAGCTTTTCAGTACTGCTGACCACTGGCAGGACAACAGTGGCAGAGAAGCTAAAAAATATTTTCAACATTTTGAAGCATTTATTTTTCCAAGTGAAGCTTGCTCACTAAAAATTATTACCAAAACCACAAGAAATTTAACTTTTTATAAAGGATTCATATTTTTAAAAACCATTTTATTCAGCCCTAAATAAAATAGAAAAATTCCTTTTATTCTCAAATGTCAATATACAAAGGTAAAAAATGACTTGGAAAATTCATGTAAATCTATATACTGTGCAGGACACTTAAGTGTTAGATGGTTAAAAATATGTGAAATGTATCATTTTTGTTTATAAGAATTTTCCATCAAGTATTGCTAAAAATCACCTACCTTTAAAGTTAGCAGAAGAGTTGCTTGTAGCAATTTCCTTCCAATTGGCAATATACCTAAACACATTATATGGCATTCGTTAAATTAAATTGATTCATTAATAAGTAATGCGTTGATTCAATAGTACATGTCTAGACTACTTCTAAAATGTCACCTTCTCTAAGATATCTCAGACTAATGGTGACAAGTGCACTAGTTTCAATGTTTAATTCTCATGACTTTTCCACCCCCTAGTTGCTCATATGCAGCTAAGACAACCTCCAAGATAAGGAGTTGAGGGAGGTATAAAAATGGCATCCACCATCTATAATATCAGTGTCCTTTCATCTCCCTCCAGCACATCTCATTTTATCCCGTTTCATTCCTGCAAAATCATGTTCTCAGTTGAGTGTTTACTAAGATGTTAGTTAATAACTTCCAAATTAAAAGTATGGGAAAAATAATTAGTACTATGGAGAGTGAAATGTCAAGCATCTTGCTCCCTTGGATTTATATACTAAAATGTTTCCCTTTTACCTGTCAGGAACCAAGACACATGGGTCACTATAAAAGTTGTGAGACAGACTGCGTTATGGTCCATTATTTCACTTCCGAGAAACACAGTTCACAGTGTCCTTTCTGATTCGCCTGTGCAAGTTTCAACTTGCTCGGCCTATGGATGTTGCTGGGAAACCTTCATTTGTTTCTACATTTGTTGATTTGTGTGTATCTCAAGACTTTTGTAATGACTGACAAAAGGGCCCTCATGGATAATATGCTGAGTTCTGACAGTGATAGTTGGGGGCACAAATATATGCCATATTTAAGGCCCATCACTAATCTTTTTTTTTTTTTTAAGACGGAGTCTCACTTTGTCTCCCTCAGTAGAGTGCTGTGTTGTCACAGCTCACAGCAACCTCCAGCTCCTGGCCTTAAGTGATTCTCTTGCCTCAGCCTCCCGAGTAGCTGGGACTACAGGCGCCTGCCACAATGCCCACCTATTTTTTTTTGTTGCAGTTCGGCCAGGGCCAGGTTTGAACCCGCCACTCTCGGTATATGGGACTGGCGCCTTACTCACTGAGTCACAGGTGCTGCCCAGCCCCTCACTAATCTTTATCTAAGATTAGGACATGAAGTTTTTCCATTATTTAAAAAGAATTCATAAAGAGGACAGCACCTGTGGCTCAGTGAGTAAGGTGCCTGCCCCATATACAGAGGGTGGTGGGTTCAAACCTGGCCCCAGCTAAACTGCGACAAAAAAAATAGCCAGGTGTTGTGGCAGGCGCCTGTAGTCCCAGCTACTCAGGAGGCTGTGACAAGAGAATTGCAAGCCTATGAGCTGGAGGTTGCTGTGAGCTGTGATGTAACAGCACTCTACTGTGTGTGATAAAGTTAGACTCTGTCTCTTAAAAAAAAAAACTCATAAAGAACATACTATCATTAACTGATAAGAAATCTAAGTTTTACAAATAGAAGGAAAAGTCTGATGATAGCATTAGTGTGCTGTTTTATATCAGAGCTGATCTAGCTTTCTAAGAAACTTTTGGAATTTTTAAGGTAATTACAGAATCAAGTGTATATGGAATCTACAACGAATCCCTTCAGGAGTACAAATGTAAAGATTTAATAGTCCAGGAAAAGTCCTTAGCCAGAGAGGCTGAATTAACTACATGCCTTAGAAATCAAAGGGGCAGCCTCAGATATAGAAACGATCCACAACATACATGAAAATAGAGGTAAATAGGAATTTAGATTTCCTAGATGCTAATTGCATAATAGGTATGTTAAAATTCACTTGCTGTTTGAAACAATCTGATAATCCTGGAGGAGGAACATCTGAATGAATATTCATTAGGATGAATGCCAGTTGGAGACCGAAGAGGGTAGATTGCTTGAGCTCAGGATTTGAGACCAGCCTGACCAAGAGCAAGACACCGTCTCTAAAAAAAATAGCCAGGTGCTGTGGCAGGTTCCTGTAGTCCCAACTACTGGGGAGGCTGAGGCAGAAGAATCGCTCAAGCCCAAGAGTTTGAGGTTGCTGTGAGCCATGATGCCATGGCACTGTACCCCAAGCAATAAAGTGAGACACTATCTCAAACAAACCCAAAGGGATGAATGCCAGCAACAGTCATGGTAGCCATTATGTGGCATTCTGGGTAACTCAGTGAGGGTGATGTGGAGATTGTTTCACATCCTAAACATCTGCAGCAACATATCTCTGGATGCAGAAATTTACAATAGTAATCATTAGTGTCCTCAAGTTCAAGAGGGAAATCGGAAAAATTTGTTCTTGAGAGCTAACATTGTCTTTGGCAGTAAAGACAGGAAGCGGGAGTAAGTTTCCCATATGTAAAGCAGATTTATTTCTTGCTTCATACGGACTTGTTCCGGGTCCCTGCTTCTGAATCATGCTATGGTCCCCAGAAATAAGATTCTGTCCAGGCAGTTGGTTATAATAAATGGCCTGTAATTGTAAATCTGATATTGGTTTTCAACACTGAATTTATCATTCTGTCCTCTTAACAGCTATTAAATACTTTTAAGAATTGTAAGAGTGAAGTTGGCTCTATCCCTTCTTCAAAATGATAATATTGTACTTCGTTGACAGTCGCAGTGTACATCTGAAGATGCACATGGCTTCATCCCAGAAAGCATCCATCCATCATAACAGAGGGCTAGCCAAACCTTTAGGAAGAAACTGGTTTTTATCAGTAAATATCAGTGTTTGAGACATTCCAACTGTCTAAGTATAAAAAACTATCCATATACTTTGAAGGAATATACTCTAAGGAATTAGTGGCTACCAATTTTACAGAAAGAGAAAAATCAGACTATGAAATTCTCATCAAAGATGGTGTTGTCAAGCCAGTTACAAATATCTAAAGCACTACAAAGTCTTAACAGGAACGCAGACTCTGGAGACCATGAATGCACTGGGAAGAGGTGCTTACATCTAATGTCTAATGTCTGTGGTCAGTAGGGAAGGTCTTTCAAACTTTGTTCCTACCTGAGATAATTAGTGCTTGTCAGTAGTGCTACCAAAATATACCCAAATAATCGCTTCAGATTTCATCTGAAATCTTCATTGCCCATAGCCTCAACAGAAGCATTGCTTTCTAAGATTCCACATTGGTGCCAAATTATGATTATGCCCAACTCAGAAAATTAACTGACAGAAATTGTACATAACTGGAAAGATGAGGTATCTGTATTTTAAAAATGAGAATTTTCAGTTACTCTGATCATATCAACGCTATGTATATTCATCTCACTCCATATAGAGTATATTACATGAAAAAACCACTTAGAAGTCTTATTGGCTTATTCTGTTTTTGTTGTTGTTGTTTGTTTTGTTTTTTTTCCATAAAGGGAAGCCATTAAAGCTCTTTACCACTTACTGTCATATCAGAAGATGATAGTTGGGAAGTCTTATATAGACTGACATACCTATTTATTTCTTCCCTTTGAACTTAATGGTTTTATTCTAGTAATGATATAATACAGAATATTGGTATAGATTTTTTATAATCTTTCACTACAGCTTGCTGACCCTATTCTTGAATTAGCCAAATGTATGAAGGCAGAGCAGGATTTCTAAAGCTGAAAGAATTCTCTATCCTGTCCCCCAGTGCTCATTAAAATGTACCTCTCCTCCCTCTCTCTTTTTTTTTTAACTGTCTTCTCTACCTAGCAATTTTTACTCTTAGGAAAGGGAGTAAAGGCAGGGCATTATAGCTCCTTTTGTTGTTTGTATGTCATTTCTTACATTCTTAGTATCATATGTGTTTATTCAGTGTCCCAGAAAACCACAGAAATGCTGTTTACGGGTAATCCCAATACTATGGTCTGGACAAAATATTTGGGTTATTAAATCATACCAGTCTCTTTTAATTTAAAAATATTTTAGAGCATGTATGGAAACTTAGTTCTTTATTTATCTTTCCCTTTTTATTTTCTAATATATCCTCATCAATGTCTTTGTTTTTCTGTTTTTTTATTTTTCTTTTTTATTACTTTTCCCCTTTTCTTCATTCTTTTGTCTTTCCTTTTATTATTATTCTCTTCTCTGTTTCCTCTGGCCTCTCATTTTCATGTTTCATTGTTCAGTGACCAACCCCATTTTCTTCTCTCTTTTTTCCTAATTTCCTAATTTCTTTTATTTTCTTACTTTTCTTTACTTATACCATCTTCATTTTAATTTTTTGCCTCTTCATCCATGCAGTATTCATACTCCTTATTACTTAGTTGAGTAAATATTGAATGTGTTTAACAGCTCTATTAAGATATAATTCATACACAATACAATTCACCCCTTAAAAGTATATAATCCTGTGGCTTTTAGTATATTCACAGAGTTATATGTCCATTACCACAATCAATTTTAAATCATTTTCATTACTTTAAAATTAAGCCTCATGCCCCATAGCTATCACCACCCGATCCCCTCAATTAATTCCCTGGCCCTAGGCTACCACTAATCTACCTCCTGTCTCTATAGATTTGCTTGCTCTAGATATTTCATATAAATGGAATCACATAATATATGATCCTCTGTGATTAGCTTCTTTCACTTAGCAAGATAATCACTATTACATAGTGATAGTAATTACCACTACCTAATACTTCAGGCATGTATCTGAACATCATTTCTTTGTATTGCTGAATAATTCCCCTGTATGGACATACCACATTTTATTTATTCATTCATCAGTTGATGAACATTTGGGTTGTTTTTTCTACTTTTTTATTATCATGAATAATGTTGCTATAAATATTCACGTACAAATTTTTGTATGAACATGTGTTTTCATTTTCCTTGGGTATCTATCTAGGAGTGGAATTGATGGGCCATATGGCAACTCTATATTTAACCATTTGAGAAACTGCCAGATTGTTTCCCCAAATGGCTGCACCATTGCACAGTCCCATTAACAATGTATAAGGATTCAAATTTCTCCATATTGTTGTTAATACTTGTTATTGTGTTTTTAGTTACAGCCATCTTAGTAGATATAAAGTGGTATCTCGTTGTATATATATTTCCATTTCCACCACCACCCCAAATCCTAAAACTGTTTCTCAAGGGCTATAGATCATCACTGAAAAATTATAACTTTTTAGTGTTTTATACAGAAAAGTATGGAGTGAGGAAATTGTTTGTGTCATTAATTTCACATTCTTAGACTTGTTTCTAAGCCCAAAAGTAAGAAGCAAAGCGGAGAATAAGGCACGAGAATAAAGTCTGAAAATAAAGAAGAACACCTATGTCTAATTTTCTGTTTGTTATTTTTGGATCATTCCTTTTATAACCCTCATTTATTCTTTTTTTCTTTCTGGACAAATAATAAATACCTAGGGGTTGGGGTTTTTTTGTTTGAATTTTTACAGAGACAGGGTCTTACTTTGTCACCCTCGGTAAAGTGCTGTGGAGTCACAGCTCACAGCAACCTCCAACTCCTGGGCTTAGGCGATTCTTCTGCCTCAGCCTCCTGAGTAGCTGGGACTACAGGCACCCGCCACAATGCCTGGCTATTGTTTTGTTGCAGTTTGGCCAGGGCCAAGTTTGAACCCATCATCCTTGGCATATGGGGCTGGCGCCCTACTCACTGAGCCACAGGCGCTACCCTGTTTTTCTTTTTAAGATTATGTTTGTGGCCCCAAGATTCAACATGGAAATGGGAAATGTTAGAAAGAAAAAATATGTAATGACTGCCCATGTTCCCAAGAATAGCAACATATATTTACTCATCAAAGTTCAGGGTATTTGTCCAGTTCAGCACTTCATCCACTTCCCATTCCATCACAGAATCTATCCCACCATCTTCAATAG
Organism: Perodicticus potto; assembly: GCA_963574655.1. Classification (NCBI taxonomy): domain Eukaryota; kingdom Metazoa; phylum Chordata; class Mammalia; order Primates; family Lorisidae; genus Perodicticus; species Perodicticus potto. Next base: position 12,370 of record CAUYRH010123389.1, read on the forward strand.
CTCTTATTAGCCCCTTTGTTGCTGTATGGATGAAGCCTAGAGTTCTGAGATGTGTTGACTTAGCCTCCAGGCTTCCTGCATAGTACCTAAAGAGAGAAAAGGAAGAGAGACATAAATCCTTCAGAACAGGTGACTACAAGTAGATGCAGTTGATACTGTTGCTATTTACATACTAAAACTATTTATACATTGAATCAAGTTTTCATCTTATATAACTCAGATGTATTTAAAACCAAGATCTATGTGATGGGATATTTGGGCGTGGGTAGGGGGAGCAACTTATTTATTTTTACATTGAAAACTATTTATACATTTAATCAAGTTTTCATCTTATATAACTCAGATGTATTTAAAACCAAGATCTATGTGATGGGATATTTGGGGGTGGGTGGGGGAAGCAACTTAAGTGACCACACAAACCAAACAGGCCTCATTTCAAATCCACATTTAATAAGTAGCATTTTTATGATGCAAAAAAAACCCTACGTTCTTAAATCACCGAATCACAGAGTTGTAGATTGGAAAGGATCGTAGAAATCAATAACTAACCCACTCATTTTACAGATGGCAACATAAATCTTGGAGGATTTTAGTAACTTTTATAAAGTTATGAGGCTAATGCCATGTAGGAAAAGGGAAGGAAAGTGGGAAAAGGAAAGAAAAATGGAGGAAGAAGTAAAGGGATGACAGGTGTTGACATTTTCTTAGTGCCAGGCACTTTTCACACATTATTTTGCTTAATTCTCTTTAAAAAATTACAGTCATATGTGGCAGCTATTTTTATTCTCCTTTATTCCCCTTTGTTTTATAAAGAACCTGAGACTTGGAGAAGTTTAAAAATTGTTCAAGATCATATAGGTGGTAAATATATATCAGAGCCACTACTCGGACCTGATTGTTAAGTTCAGCCTCCTTCTGGAGACTGTGTGTTTTATATTAATCTAAGCACATAAAATAATGTATCCACCAAGCATGAACTGAGGGAGTAAAGATAAGTTAGCAGTCCTTATAAGAACATCACAGCATTTTTTCTTTTTTGGTTATGCAGTTTAAGATCTGTACTATAGCCATTTTAATAGTTAACGTTTTCTGAAATTATATTCATTAATTCAACAGTCATTGATTAGGAAGTGGCATAGTGGTGGTATAGAGCAGGACTCTGGTATCACATTACCTGGATGTGAATCTTGTTGGTGTGATTTACTAGCTATATAACCCAGCCTTTCCTGGCCTTAGTAACCTTCCCTAAAATGGTTATCATAATATTACTTCCTCTTAGTGTTTTCAAGAGATTTCTAAGTGTAAATCCATGGACACCATTTAGAACAGTGAATGGCACATAGCAAGCATCAATAAAAGAAAGCTTACACAATATGTGTGGTAAGAATGTGACAGCAAGAAGATATATCCCTGCCTTCATGAAGTTTCTGTTTGATCAGACTTTAAATAAATAATGATCCATGAGAGCAAATGCATCTTACAGAAGCAAGAGCACGACTCTTGGTTTATAGCTTAGTAGCAGCAAAACTTATAAGAAAGCATGATTTAACAATTTTCTATGGTTTTTCATTCACGTACTCATTTATTTAATTAATATCTGTTGAGTGTCCACCATTTACAAAGTGTTATATGTTTGTACAGTAGTGAAATTCCCTCATGAAACTCATCATCTTCCACTTTCTGTTTTCTGAACATAATAGGTACTAAATAAACTTGTACTAAGTAAATAAATGATCAAGTGAATGATAGTACCGACTGGCTCAGACTGAGTGAACTATTGCTCATGCTATAATAAAAATGCATTTAGAAATTAGAAACTTCTGGAAGGCTAGGAGTGAATGCATTTTAATGATTTCCTTCATGTTTTACCTTTCCAAATGTACAAACACTTAAAATTGGATTTTGAAACCTGAATAGCATTCTTTTCTCTTTTTCAACATATATATGGCAATTCAGATATCTGTTTTTTCTCTTATTAAGGACGTATAAAACACACTTAGTTTTTGAGTCATAATAATTGTTCAGATAATTTAATTCTCAGGTTCTAAACTCTTAAAACTAGTCACTATTATAGTCAAGGGGTCTAAATAGTGATAAAACAATAGGTTAAGAAGTAGAAATAGTATGTTAAATATAGTGATCAGAATTAAAGATCACTTTATAATCATAACTTATTTTATAAATAAATAGTGATCTTAAAAAAGAAAACAAATACTTCAAAATTTGGCTTTATAGGTAATGTTGCAATATATTTTTTGTTGTATTCACTTTTGAGTGATCTCATATTCTTTGTAAACTTAGAAGTTTAAAGAAAAAGAACATGGTAAGAAATGTTTGTCTGAATTTCACAAGGAGAGAAATTAAAATACAAATATCTTAGAAGAATCAAAGCATAGATCACAAAGCAGATTGAGGCAAGCTAAGAGTTGCAGGACACAGGAAGGAACAGTATTTCAACAGCATAATTCTTTGAGTAAGACGGGTAAAAAAAAAATTCGTTGATTCTCAGCAACAGTCAAAGTAAAGAATGTTTATTTAATGCCACAATGAACAAAGCACACAAAGTAAAATTTCTCATTCATCCTCCGCAACTCTATGAAAAGGAAATATAACACCCAGTCACAAAATTTATTTAATATTTATTCACTCACTCATTTATTCATTCATCTACAAGCAACACATATTCATTAAACACTAACTACATATGAGGTCTCATGCTAACAAATAAAAAATACTCCCTGTTTTGTAGGGACTCAAAGTCTAGTGGAGGTAGCAAATACATAATATACAGATAACTGCAAAAATATGACAACTGAGTATGTAAAAAAATCTGAGGAGCACATGGAAGTGACTATCTGTGTCTAGGTAGGTCAGGAAGGAGATATTGGACAAATATCCAAATTTAGAAGGAGATGTTGGACAAATATCCAAAGATAAAGATCTTGTTGCCAAGTAGCTGAGCCAGAAAAGAGCAACATATGGAGAGAAAATATCATGTAAGATGTAGAAACTGGGAAACACGTAACATGTTTTAGGTAAAGAAGTGATTTATATTTTAGAAACCACAGTTGGGTGTTAATACATAGACAATGAAGATAAGGAGACCAATCAGAAGTTACACTAAGCAGATGAAGTGTAGATGAAATGGATGAAATACTGCAGTAGAGAATGAAAGAAAATGTCAGATTGGGGAGATACGTGGTCTGACAATTAAATTCACAAACTTGCCACTGTGTGCTTATGTTGGCAGCACTGTACAAACAACCTAGTATGGTTTTATAAACTTGGAGTATCTGTGTTTCACAGTTGTGTTCATGTCAGCGTGTGGTGGTATCTTGCTGAATGGCATTCATTATTGTTGTTATGCGTTTTTATGTGCTATAGTGAGAATGTCAGAGCTTGAATTAGAGGAATGAATAAATGTTCATAAATTTCTTATTAAACCTAACAAAAGTGGAAGTGAAATCAGTGACATGTTTGTCCAAGTTTATGAGGATAATGCTGTGAAGAAAACGGCAGTGTACAAATGGATTAAATGTTTTTCTGAGGGGAGAGAAAGTGTCACTGATGAAGGGAGGCCAGGGTGGTTAATAAGGAGCAGAACTGAAGAAAATATTGCAAAAATTTATCACAATCATTAGCTGACTGTGAGAAGCATGGCAGACCAAATAAACATTGATCGAGAAACAGAAAAATCTTAACTGAAAATCTTGGCCAACAACTTATGGCTCTTGTTTTACAACAATGCACCAGCTCACATGGTCCTGTCTTTGAGGGAGTTTTTAACCAGTAAACAAATTACTGCTTTGGAAGACCCTCTCTACTCACCTGATTTGTCCCCCAATGTCTTTTTTCTTTCTTTCTTTTTTTTTTCATTTTTTGGCTGGGGCTGGGTTTGAACCTGCCACCTCCGGCATATGGGGCCGGTGCCCTACTCCTTTGAGCCACAGGCGCCAAGCAATGTCTTTTTTCTTTACCCAAAGATAAAAGAAATACTGAAAGGAAGACATTTTGATGACAGTCAGGACATTAAGGACAATAGGATGACAGTTCCAAAATTGCTTTGAAGGGTGAACTAGGTGCTGATGTCAGTGCTTATCTTCCCAAGGTGAGTCCTTCAAAGGTGACCTTAGTGATATTCAGAAATGTGGTATTCAAACTTTTCTAGGATATGTTTGCAAACTTAATTATCAGACTTTAGACTTGGGAAATAGAATTAATAGGACCTGATGACAGATTACATTAGGAGTTTATAAAAGCCTAGGATAACCATGAAATTTATGGCTTGGATGACTGGGTCAATAATGGTTTCATACACTGAGAGCAGGAGGAATATTGAAAGAAACAACTTTTATGAGAAGATAAGAAATTGAATTTTAGATAAGTTGAGTTTGAGATAGAAATGCCCAGGTAATTAGAAATGCAAAGGTCAGTTATGAAGGCTGTTTCGAGGATAAATAATATAGGAAAGAAAAAAGAAATAAAATAGAAGATTATCATTCATATCCATTGGCTTATCACCAGGTGTTGTCTGCCAGCTGTTACCGCTACTGAACTTTAGCAAATCCTACCTACCACCATTCTGTTAAAGCCAGCTGTTTCTAGGTGATGGTAGGTATGTGTGATGGCAGAAAGCGATGGCACTTGCTTTGCTATAAATGGCCCCCTGGTTAAAGTCAATGTTGTAAGAAATAAATTGATGATGGATAAGATGCTGTGTACTGAATGTGTTACTGACAGAAGAAATGTAGGCAGAGAAATAAAATTCATACCCAGAATATTTGTCTGTCACCATAAAGTCAAAGGAATATTTCTTCTATTATGGGAAGGGTCTGATATAATCAGCCCATAACCAGCTAGGCAGCATATCTCTTTACAGGGGGCAAAACAATGGCTTGTGCTATACAGTTGGCTGTGAGGACTAGCCAGAACTAATTGGTAAGGGGGAAGACCATGTTTTTGAGCCTAAATATACCACTGATCTCTGTAACTATGGCCTCCCTGTACATGGCTACATGGTACAACAAAGGAGTTGATATCCACAGGATGGATTGTTTTGTCCATCTGATTACTGAGAGCTGCCTGACTCATACAAGCTCTTTTGAGGGCATTCATGTGTAAATATACTTTGTACCCATCCTGAGTACTTCTCCTCCAACCTAGTTGCCAATTTTCCAATATTCTTTCCAAATTCTGATCAGCTAAGAAACTATTAGCTACTGCCCACCATAAATGAGATTCATACTTCAGGTTATTTTTTCTTAAAATGAAGTGAAAAACCAGGGGTACTACCTGAAGTTGTGCTTATTGGAAGGATATCCTTTGACCACTTTGCAGGCAATTTTTGGACCAGCTTTCTGGGCAGATACATGGTGAATTAGGTCCAACATACTCCTTCTCTGTTAACTTGTCATAAAGGACTCCGTATGAAGCCAAAGTTACAGAGATGACATGGAACCAATGTAGCCTGAGTAGTGATTGAAGGAATCTGAGCTTATTAGGCCTTCTAGATTTTCTCAGACCCATTCTCATATAGACCACATCTATTTTATACTGAAGCAATGCCATGTGCTCTCAATTTTATGGTCCAATGGATCAGATAAAACCCAGGTCAGTTGATAATCACCTAGCATTTGGTATCCCTTTTTCAAGCATCCAGCCTCTACCAGGCCCACTAGCAAGCCTGGAGCTGATTTTTATGTGGAGACTAGTTTTTGGCACAGGAAGACATTAATTAGCTTATTCTTAAACACTAGGGGTCATGCTGTGACTCCCTATTAGAACTCTTCAGAAAGCCTCCACACAGTATTTTACTACCACAGACATGACTAATCTGTTGGGACAGCTGGGCCATAAAGCCCATTTGTGGGGCAGCTTGACCACATTGTGAACTTCCTACAGAGCTCCTTCTTGCTTTGTGTCCCACTGGAGCCTAGTAGGTGGGTTGGAGCACCATGCCCAAAGGTGTCATATTTTACCTCCCAAATCAAGAGAAGCCTTCTAAGTGTTGTGCGTCTTCAAGGTAGATGGCGTGAGGTACAGTAACTTGTCTCCCATTTTAGAAAAGATATCATAAAATGTCTTTAAACTTCAATTATGTGCCAGACCCTTCACTTTTTCCAAGTTTATCTCCCTCCTTCTAGTGTGCATTTGTCCTATTAAGCCATCCAGAAAGCTGTTATTTTCTGCTCACTGCAGCCAGTTTGTATTAAGGTCATCAAGGCAATGAATAGCCATGCCATTCTGCAAAGTCAAGATGTGCAGGCCCCTAGAAACAAGAGCAAGACAGCCGATAAAGCGAGAGTAAGATGTAACGATACAGTTTCTTTCCATGTAGAAGAAACTTGTTCCCATGTAGAAGGGAGATAAACTTCTTCTTTTTGCTTGATGATTGGGATGGGAAAGGACATATTTTCCAGGTCAACAGTACCAGGTACCAGTGCCTGTTCTGATTTTCTCCATTAAAGAAACCACATCTTTGCCAGGCATGGTGGCTCATGCTTGTACTAGCACTTTGGGAGGTTGAGACAAGGAGAGTCCTTGGAACCAGGAGTTTGAGACCAGTCCGAGCAAAAGCAAGACCCCATCTCTACAAAAAATAGAAAAATTAGCTGGGTACAGTGGCACACATCTGAAGTCCCAGCTATTTGGGGGACTGAGGCAAGAGGATCACTTGAGCCCAGGAGTTTGAGGTTGCTGTGAGCTATAATGACATCACTGCATTCTATCCCTGACAATACAACAAGACCCTATCTCTTAAAAAAGAGAAAAAGCCACATCTGGAAGCTTCACTATAATTTATGTTACCACCCATTCTCTATCACCTCAAATTTTTATTATTCCTAATGAACTAAAGGAAATAATTCTATCACAGCTTTCTCCACTGTCTTCTCCAGTTTGTAAAGGACAGTCATCAAAGAGTTTGTCAGGAACCCTGCTGTTCCCTTCACCAAGCCATTTCTTAATAATTTGATGAAAAGGTATACTTTGGGGTTTCCTGAGGTTTTAGCTAGTCAGTGGTTGAGCACATATGTGCGTATTAGTAACAAACATTCCCCTGAGGCTTTAGTAATTCTTTTTCCAAAGTATACCAGAAAAGTTTAAGTATTTTATAACAGAAGAGCCTTGATTGAGTTTGGGCTTTGATTAACTAGCTTTACAGACTATTAACGTGATTTCTAGGTACTCAAGTCAACATATTAAATCCACAGTCCCAAATGAGTGTGGCCTTATCAATAAATTCAGCCCAAACAACTCTTGATCTAACAACCATGCCTGGCCAAGATGTGGTTTCTTTAATGGAGAAAATCAGAAAAGGCACTGGTACCTGGTATGCTATTGTTGACCTAGAAAATATGTTCTTTCCCATTACAATCATCACAAAATCCACCCCATACAGTACTTCTGAGACTCCTGTAAGTTGTTTTTTTTTTTTTTAACCATTTTGGTTTATAAGCCATCTCCACCTGGATTAGACTTTATACCTTTCTCTCTAGGCTGTCCTGAGATATAACTCTTAGTATGTGCTGGAGCCATCGAGAAATGGTGGTGGCAGTGGTGGAAGGAATCCTGAGGAAAATCAGCAACTGTGCCAGCATAGTCATTGAAAGGCTATTATGCAGAGAAAGGCTGCTTCCCTCAAAAGGGTGAGGAAGGATTTCCTTCACCAATGAAGGAGTTTAGAGGTTCAAGGTTCTTAGCCTTGTCTATGTCCAAATGTCTTCATCCCAGGTCTCAGGTTTCTACCACTTTCCCATTAGTGCCCTTATCTTTGTGCAAAAGACTTGGCAGCATTGAGCATTTGTTTGTACTGTGGACGCTGTAACCCTGTGATCCCTGTAACTGAACCCTGGGTTGCCTTCAACTCACCCTGCATCTGCAAGAGATAAAGGACTACTTCAAAGGTGCCATGGAGGTGTACAGTGTTCTTTTAAAAAAATTTTACAACTTACTTTATTGAGGTATAATTTAGGCACAATAAACTACACATATTTAAATTGCAACAATTCACAGTTTTGAAATGTATACATCTATAAACCCATCATTACAATTATAAAATTAACATATCCATCACTCTCTAAAGTTTCCTTGTGCCCCTTGGTAGCCCTTCCCTCTCACCATCCTCCCATCTCCAGGCAACTACTGACCTGGATTGTGTCCCTCTGGATTTGTTTGTTACCTTCTGGAATTTTATGTAAGTGGAATCATGTAGTATGTATTCTTTTTAATGTAGCTTATATTTTGTTTGCAACTAAACTTGTTAATAGTATATAATGAAAATATAGAAAGAATAATGTTGTAGTTTTTGGTTAGACTTAAGCCAAAAATATTCATTAATAAGGACTCTTCAAATGTGAATATTCCAGAAATTTCTCTAAGCCATGTGATCAGAACAACTGTCTCTGAATGTTATCTTACTTTGGAAGGTATTGGCACACATTTTAATTAAAGTCAATATTTTTCAACATAAGCCTTAATTAAAATAACTATTCTATATTCAAACTAAAACAATATTAACAGAACTTTCCATTCCAGAAACAAAAACAAAGGAAACAAAGCATTTTGTAAAATGTGGTCCCGAGCAAGTCACAGTAAAAAATAAATGTATACTTAACTTCTACCTCCTCAAAACAGAGGCCACTTTCTGTTCCTCAGCCTTGGAAACAAGGTGAAGAATAACCTACAAGCAACTTTAGGCTGTGGGTTGCTCATGCAGTTGAACATAGACACCTTAAAAGAATTTGGGGCAACCTGACTGAAGGATCCAAATTCTATTTGTAACAACTGATACAAAAGTGAAGTGGCTCTCCCCAAGTAGGAGTGCTGCCAGGACCAGCCCTAGCCGCAGGCCCATGCTCACCTCTGCTATGCTCCCCAGTAAAGCCTGATGCTCCTGCTTCAGGGAGTCCTCCTCCCTTTAGAGGTTCAGTGTCCAGGGAGCTCTTGATTGTGTAAATGGGATGAGTGTCAACTTCATGTGCACATTTTAAGGTCTGGAGTCAAATTATTTTTCTAACATAGCTAGGCAGAGTCCACATGTCAATGGCCTATCTCCAGTTTGTTCTAATTTCTCCTCACACATTTGAGGATCTAGGACATACATCATAATCATATCTAATGTCCATCCTAACTTATGATTCATTCATATTCTGTGCCTGGAAACAGTACTTGTGTTTAACAGTACCTACGTAAAACAAGCCACTGTTACAACTTATATGGTCACAAAACATTAATGAATTTCTGTAGACCAAAGAAATTTTTTTTTTTTTTTTGGACAGGGTATTACTCTGTTGCCTAGGTAGAGTGCATGGTGTCATAGCTCACAGCAATGTCAGACTCTTAGGCTCAAGCAATCCTCTTGCCTCTGTCTCTCAACTAGCTGGAACTACAGGTGTGTGCCACAATGTCCTGCTTGTTTTTTTGTATTTTTACTAGAGACAGGGTCTAGCTCTTGCTCACGCTGGTCTCAAACTCCTGACCTCAAGCAATCCACCTGGCTCAGCTTCCTAAATGCTAAGATTATAGGTGTGAGCCACCACACTCAGCTCAAGAAAATGTGTTAAACAATAATTGTTGTCCATCAAATTCACAGCCAGAATCCTCAATCAAAAATATTGCATGATACAAACTTAAAAAATACACATAAACACATATACACACTTTCACATGCACTTATTAACAGAACTGGGCTTGGGGAAAGAAATTCTATTTGTTGAGTACCAGTAAAGGCATATTTTATTAAACTGGTGTTCCAGGTATTTTTGTTTGGAAATCTATCACAGCAGGGCACAGTTATTTATAGGATGAGCAGAAAAGAAAGAAAAATGCTTGTGGCAACCAGAAAGTTTTAAGGTTTTTCAAGTTGTATAAAATAGACCTGCAGAAACGTTTAAGTGTTCTCAGGATGCAAAGTTGGAGCTTCAAATGATACCAAATCATTTGCAAAAAGTGTACAGCAGCCATCTCTTGAAGTCAAATCTGGTACCCAGATAGCAACAAATCTTTAGGACACGTAGCTTGATGGCCTTGTCCTATAGTCGAATAATCTGATCATGTGTAGATTTCACAAAGGATTCATAGAGTTCTGCTAGTTTGGTGTTAAGGATTTGCTCAGACTCCTTCAGAATCTTATCTTCATAGTCTTTTAAGAGACGTTCACCTATTATTCCAACTAGACGACTAAGGGTAAAGGTGGGCTGGTCCTTCTTCCTCGGGAGCAGTGTGGAGCGCCAGGTGCTGCGAGCAATGAGTAGTGAGGTTGACTTTCCCAAGCAGAGGCTTCAGAACAATTTTCAAATGTCTCCACTTCTGGGAACAACTATAGTCTTGTTTTATGTTCTTAAAAATTTGCTCCGAAAGGCTGGGCGCAGCAGCTCTCACTCTGGGAGGCCTAGGCAGGTGGATTGCTTGAGCTCATGGGTTTGAGACCAGCCTGAGACCAGCCTGTCTCTACCAAAAATGAATAAAAACTGAGGCACCATGGCTCGGCGCCTGTGGCTCAACAGGCTAAGGCGCCAGCCACGTACACCTGAGCTGGCGGGTTCGAATCCAGCCCGGCCCGCCAAACAACAATGACGGCTGCAACCAAAAAATGGCCGGGCGTTGTGGCGGGCGCCTGTAGT